>OLKM01007947.1:7500-10290 GCA_900291075.1 Melanogrammus aeglefinus | reverse complement strand
TGTAATCCCGCACAAACCGTTACAACCTTGCCGCTGGAGAGTTGTGGGGGGAGGGAGCTCCGCAGGTCCGGCTTTTCTTCTTCCTAGGTGCCATCCCTTTGATCCGTTGAATTTCCCGGGTGGTAGTTCCGACTCATCAACTGACCAGGGGCCAATCAGGTCTTCAGAGGGGCCAGGGCCCTGGGCCCCGCCCTAGAGCCGCCGCTGGCACCCTGTTATCATGTGCGCCGGGAAACGCCTCTGCTCTCCGCCGACACGCCTCTCAGAGGTGCAAGTTGTAGGTCGGTCCCGGTTGAGCCGGGCCGGGGGTGTGAAAAAGATCAGCTTTTCTGCCCGGTGCAAACTAGCAAGAAAGAAAAGTCAATGCGCTGGATGCAGAAAGGATCCTCGAGGGTTAAATGGTCAGATCGCTATGTTGATCAGAGCGTACTGTCGGTTTTGCAATTCCTGTGTGTGTGTGCCGTGTGTGTGTGTGTGTTGTGTGTGTGTGTGTTGTCTGTTGTGTGCTGTTGTGTGTGCTGTGTGTGTTGTTCGTGTGTGTGTGTGTGTGTGTTGTGTGTGGCTGTGTGTGTGTGTTTCACACACCCCTCCACCGACTGGTCAGGAAAAAAGTGCTAGGGAAAATAAAAAATTAATATACTGAAAGCATAAAATTTATGTTATGCTTTTGCACACGTCCACGCTGTCGATATCGCTGGAGATAGATCAGATGTGCAGAGTCAATCCAATTACCCCCCCCTCACTCATACACACAACATACACAACACACACACACACACACACACACACACACACACACACACGACACACACACACACACACACACACCACACACACACACACACCACACACACACACACCACACACACACACACGTTTGGGGAAATGTTATTGCGTTTTAAGCAGCGCCACATGTTTTTTAATGCACATCTTTGTCTACACAGGAATGGTCACCCAGAAGCTATAGTACCTCCAGGAGGATGATACATCACCACACGGATGCGGTTCAAAGCGTTCAAACATTCAAGCGTTGCGCTGGATGAAGCTCACCCAACACATTGGTTGGCTCACTTAGGGATTTTGCTGCATTCATGATCTTTTTAAACAATGAATTCCATTCTTAGATGCGTGTGACACACTGGCCGTTAACGACCTCCACCGTCGTTCTGAGACCTGTCGTCACACAGGGACCCCTCAAACCTGACCAATGATACGCCTGCTACCCCAAGGTACTTCCCTTCGGCCATCGTCTTTCCTCGCATCTCCTGTGTGGCCGGCAAGATCCTGGACATGGAACGACCCGTCGCCACTATGGGCAAGAAGCTGCGGCTTTCTACGCCATCACATGTGTCATGGGTCTGGCTGCTGCACGGCCTCTTCCCATCCTGCCAGCCCAATGTTACTCTTCATCACCAAGAAAGCCCCCATCGTCTACATCAGAGGGCATCCTCCAAGCCCTGCTCATTCCCTGGCAACGCTCCTCCAGGTTAAATACACGCTCCCTACAGGTACCACACACACTTCCACCTGCCTGCTAAAAAACACACCTCCACCTGTGACAGGTACACACACACCTCCACTTGTGACAGGTACCAAACACACCTCCACCTGTGACCAGGATACAAAACACAACCAACTGCCACCTGTGAACCAGGTACCAAACCACACCTCCACCTGTGGACAGGTAACAAAACACCACCTCCACCTGTTTAGTGCCTAACAAACACCACCTCCACCTGCTGCCTACAAACACACTCCACCTGCTGCTACAAACACACCTCCCACCTGCTGCTACAAACACACCCTCCACCCGGTGACAGTGTTAAGTTTACAAACACACCTCCACCTTCTACAAATACCATTTTTTTCCGGGTAAGGGACATCAAATATCTTTTTGCTGAAGGAAAGAATTCTGCATTTAAGGCAGTTTCCACTTCTGACGGTTTAGACAAGAGGACATAGAAGTCTGATATTTTATTTAAGCATAACCAAACCTTTGTGCCCCCCTGAATATCCCAAAACCGATTGCAGCCTCTGACTGGTTGCCAGGTTTATTAATAATTGGCAACCTCATGTTCCCAGAAGTGATGTGAGAGCAGCCCATGCAGCCCCACCACTCTCAGACTAGGTAGTCCCAAAATACCGTATGTCCACATCAAAAAAGGGAAAGAACTAAGTGTCACACAGAGACGAAAGAAGTGGCTGTGATTCAGGCCACGTTTGTGAGTGTTCCCCAAGGGCGGCATTAATTGGACAGGATTGCTCATCTGAGCCCTCGCTCTCTCCATTCTGCATCCCGGAAGTGCGAGGGGTCACAGGTTCGTAGCTCGCCACCTGCCCATCACCTTCACAAGGTGGCCTGCCTGGAGAGACAGAACCACATCGACCGGCGCATCCATCCGCTTCGTCTGCCGGTCGGGCCGCCACACCATCAACAATGGACCGGCACTGCGCGCTCGAACGAGCGGTGGCCGCCATTCTTCATTGCTCAAGTCACAAGCGTCAAAACTACGAGCTGGACTTCGGCAGATCATCAACAATCAGGTTAGTAAGGAGGAGCGACCGCCGGGCCGCCGCGACTAGGGACCGTCGCTGCCTCCCAGGGACGGCATCTGACAGGGACGGGCGTTGCAGGGGACGGTTCTGCAGCGCACAGGCAGCAGCAGGTCCCTGAGCAGCCGGGTCGGAGTCGGGATGTTACCAGGATTTGTTTTCTGTTTCGGTGGATCGGCGAGTGCAGGGAACATGACTGTTATCGTTGTTGTTTTGTCCTTAAGGGTTGGGGGGGTT
>OLKM01007947.1:0-5000 GCA_900291075.1 Melanogrammus aeglefinus | reverse complement strand
CACTCTGTCATTTATCATCGTACTGTCTGCTCTTATCCGTTACATCCTGTATTAAACTGGATTTATATTAAAGCGGCGCCTTAATCGTCTGTTTAGATCTCCAACTCCACTTCCTTGTCTCTGTACTTTGTAATCTGCGCAATGACAATAAAGTTGACCCTGAATCTGAGTATAGGGGGCCAGGGTCATCCCTGAAGGTTCTTTGTCGGCGTCCGCAGCATCACCGCCACGGCCGCCAGCATCGGCGCCGCGGGGATCCCGCAGGCCGGCCTGGTCACCATGGTGATCGTGCTGACCTCGGTGGGCCTGCCGACCGATGACATCACGCTGATCATCGCCGTGGACTGGGCTCTGTGAGTCGCCTCCCCTTTGTGTTTCAGCCGTTGACGTGGGGCGGCGTGGAAACCCCCCACACACACAACGATCCACACGCACACACAACGGGTTTTACTCACGCACAACGATCCCCACACACACACAACGGGTTTTACTCACGCACAACGATCCACACGCACACACAACGGGTTTTACTCACGCACAACGATCCACACACACACACAACGGGTTTTACTCACGCACAACGATCCACACACACACACAACGGGTTTTACTCACGCACAATGATCCACACACACACTCAGAAACATATTTCTTCAAGTACAAACTAAAATCTTTCAAGTACAAAAAAAATTCCTTCAAGTACAAAGTAGTTAGTGCCAAAAGTCACGTGACAAACAGATGTCCTGTAGTGTGAATCACAGGACATCTGTTTGTCACGTGACTTTTAGTTCCTGGAGCGCTGGGAGACGCTGGAGTTTCTGAACGCGGAGTTCTGGTCATCGGATGTGGTTTTACTTTAGATTTTGTATACAATTTTTTTGGGGGATGGGCGACTTCTTCAGCTGGGGTCAAAGGGCAGGCACAGCATCACGATGCTGAGGTTGACCCCCCTCCAGTCGGGCTCATGGGGGACCCCAACGGGCGCTCAGCGCGCTGGGGAGAGGTGGTGTGAGTGTGGGGCTCTGAACACGCTGTGGTTGTCCTTGTCGTTGGCAGGGATCGCTTCAGGACCATGGTGAACGTTATGGGGGACGCGCTGGCCACGGGCATCATGGCTCACATCTGCAGGAAGGACTTTGTGAAGGAGGGGGAGCAGGTGAGAGCCTGCAGGCCCCCACCCTCCCAGGAAGGGCTCCTTCTGTGACGCTTCATTGAGATGGACTTTGTGTGCTCGTCGCTTCATTTATAGATGCTCATTTTAAAGACGCAAAACCAACACTCTCTCTCTCTCTCTCTCTCTCTCTCTCTCTCTCTCTCTCTCTCTCTCTCTCTCTCTCTCTCTCTCTCTCTCTCGCTCTCTCTCTCTCTCTCGCTCTCTCTCTCTCTCGCTCTCTCTCTCTCTCGTCTCGTCTCTCTCTCTTCTCTCTCTCTCTCTCTCTCTCTCTCTCTCCCTCTCTCTCTCTCCTTCTCTTCTCTCTCCTCTCCTCTCTCTCTCTCTCTCTCCCTCTCTCTCTCTCTCTCTCTCTCTCTCTCTCTCTCTCCTCTCTCTCTCTCTCTCTCTCTCTCTCTTCTCTCTCTCTCTCTCTCTCTCTCTCTCTCTTCCTCTCTCTCTCCCTCTCTCTCCTCTCTCTTCCTCTCTCCTCTCTCTCTCTCTCTCTCTCCTCTCTCTCTCCTCTCTCTCCTCTCTCTCTCTCTCTCTCTCTCTCTCTCTCTCTCTCTCTCTCTCTCTCTCTCTCTCTCTCTCTCTCTCTCTCTCTCTCCTCTCTCTCTCTCTCTCTCTCTCTCTCCCCTCCTCTCTCCTTCTCTTCTCTCTCTCTCTCCTCTCTCTCTCTCTCTCCTCTCTCTCTCTCTCTCTCTCTCTCTCTCTCTCTCTCTCTCTCTCTCTCTCTCTCCATGCCTAGGTCCCTCTGATCTGTGAGACCAAGCCCATGATCAGCATCCAGCAGATGATGACTTACCAGAACCAGAAGAACGGCTGCTTCCAGCCGTCGCCGGTGGACCACCACCACCTCTCCCCCGACGTAGCCCGCCTCATGCAGCTGGAGGAGGGCGTGCGGCCGGGCGAGAGGCGGAAGCACGGCGCCCACCACCGGCGGGCGGCGGCGGCGGCGGCCAGGGGGCACAAGGAGCAGTGCGCCATCGACATGAACGGTCTGGAGACCAACGTGTAGACGAGCTGGCTGCCGCCCGACTCAACGGTCCGGACGCCGACAGGCGCAGACCCAGCCTCCGCCCCACGCGTGGTCTTGTGGTCTGTTGTTTTGGAGGGGGGGGAGAAGGAGACAAACTCTTTATATTTTAAAAAGGTCATTTTTGAACATCCACAGAAGAGGACAACATTCTGCTATTCCTCAAAGACGACTTTTGAGTACTGACGGTTCCGGGAGGAGGGAGAAAGAAAGAAGACTTTTTGTATCGTAGGGTCGTGATGGAGGACGCCTGCTGGTGTATGTGTGTGTGTCTGTGTGTCTGTGTGGGAGTGTGTCTGCAATGGTACACACTGTGCACAGGGGACACACCGGGGAACTGACGGGCGTCTTCATGGTCGGGAGTGGACAACCTTGGCGACCGGATACGAGTTCTGGGTTGGTCGTCATCGGACACTGGTTCATAGAGTCTGTTTATCTCGGAGAGGAAGGAACTCGGATTATAAAGGGGGATCCATTTTAGTCCGATTATTGAAACCAATAACAAAAATATTGAATGAACTGACTGCTTTAAGACCGACAGCACTGATATTTCTCTTTCATGGTGCTATAGATTTTAATGTTTTAAAATCATACTGAGATCATGGTTGGTCATGTTTTTTGTTATGTTGTTTTTTTGCTTTCGATTGTATCACTTTTTTTGGGATGGTCTCTTGAAACTTCTGTCAGTTTGGGGTCAAGGAGTCAAAGGCCTTCTGCAGGCCCCTCTCATAGAGCACAGCTTCAATGGTCATCATTCACCGCGAGCGCCCATATTGATTTCAACACAAGATGGAACTAAGATGGCCGCTTGCGTTCTTAAAGGCCAATGTCAGTGAATCGAACATTTTCTAGTCGTTTCCTTAGGCTAGTAAGTATCTGTCCTACATCTAACGGCTTGGGAATAGAACTCAAGGATTGCTGCTGCCACTATATGAACATACCATAAATATCCTCACTGTCGACATATTTAAATTACCCGTCATGCGTTATATATTATGCGCCATATTATCAAAGCTCCACATATACCATTACATTCCCCCAACTACCAGTTGACCATGTGGAGATAGCTTTTGAGGTCATACAACGTTTTTGGGACTAATTAAAACAGCCCAACAGAGTTCAGTTGGAGTCTGAAAAAGCCGTCATTGATATGCAAACCTGTGGTCCACAAGCCGACATGTCAGCCAGCGTACTTTATGATTTCTGCCTTGTTGTGACATCCCAGGACATCCTTTTCTCACACACACAGGTTCACAGGAAGCCCGCGTTTTCCTTCCCTTGGTGCGACTGATAAAAGCTCTGGAGGAATATTCCCGTGCGTCTGTGTAGTCCTTACGTTTGTAGTCTCTGCCGCACAACACCAAAGGAAAAAGCCAAACGGAAACACTTGCGCTGCAGCCACACGCGCCCAGAATCAGAGACAGGAAGCTCTTCTGACACTCTGCCACGTGGTGTGTGTGTATAAATAACACATCATGAGATAATTGATGATAAACCCTTAATATGACCTCTTAATTTTTACTTATATTGTACAAGGAATAATCTGTAAATACATTTAATTCACAGGTATACAATATGGCTGCGTATTTTCAGAAAAGAAAAATGTAACGTCCCTTTTCCCTGTAAATAAAAAATATCTTTTAACATTAAAATATACACATATTTATAATAGTTAACCGCATAAACACAACCGAACCGACGGCTTCACAGCGACAGCCTTCTTAGGACCGTCAGGTCAGCCGGCCCAAGGCCAGCGACAACCGCGACATTCCAAGAATATATCTAATCCTGCTGGGTCCTACTTTTTGTTAAACTTTTTCCTTGTGGAAGGAAAGAGATCAGAAAACAGACAACATTCACTTTCAAGATCTTGTAATTTCCAAGAGCTTTATAATTAAGACCTTTAAAGAAAGTAATACAAAAGCTGAGCTGGTCTGTAGAAACACCTGCATCCAGCTCTGAACACTGTGGTCATTAGGTTTTTCGCACTCTGGCTCCTCCAACGACGCGCCGGGTGGCTCCTCCGCCAGTACCGCCTCTGTGGATTCTCCATCCACGCAGCACAGCAGGGGCTCCTGCCCCACCACACTCCACTGTGCTCCTTCCCACACGCCGTTTTGGCTATCCCCAACTTCCTGGGGCTCTCACGACACAGCCCTGGGGCTTCTCCCACAACAAAACGATTTGTGGGTTCCACACGATCCTGTGCCAATCCACCAGCTATGTGGACCCTCCAACACCTTGGGCTCCTCAAACACCCACTACTTAATCATAAAAACGCCATAATATGACTAAGCTGGACGCGTTGAAGAAATCAAACTATGCACCACCTCTGGAGCTCTCCATCAGCTGTGCCTGACCGCGGGATCGACACTCTCAACAACGCACACTGCCCATCTCAGGATACGTGAGGACAAGCGCCAGGTGACCAAGACATGGGCGCACATTCAAGGCAAAGAAACCCGACATTGATCAGCAGAAAGTCAACGTGCAGTGGAAGAGGGGCCAAGGAAGCGTCACTAGGGCATCGCCACGTCCACAGGTGGCCACGTACACAGGGAATGTCCACAGGGGCCACGTCACAGAGGGGCCCGAACGTCCAAGGGCGACGTACCACCAGGGGCGCACTCCCACAGTGGTGCGCTGCCCTGCGGAGGACGATCAACACCACGTGGGTCAGGCCTTTGTGTTTTGTTATCTGGCTCGAGGTCAGTGTACATGAAGGTTGGGTGAGCTTGAAACCGATCCAATGTTTTGCATCAGCAAACCAAAGGGACTCTAGAGGCAGGCAGATAACAGCTTGTTACGATG
>OLKM01007946.1:0-10292 GCA_900291075.1 Melanogrammus aeglefinus | reverse complement strand
TAAAAGGCTTCCTGTCTCGTTTAATCGTGGGTTCCTGATCCGTATATTTAGGGATGCAGATCACTCTATTTCAAAAAGTCCAACTTCCTTTATCAATTCACTCCTAACCCAGTCCCCGCAGAGAGACGGGCCATCAGGAGCTAAGAAGCTACGCTACAGAGGCACGCGAGATATTGGGGTTGTGATCAAACATTGGGGAAAAGAAGAACCAGCCCTGATGAAATAGAAAAATGGAGGGCAGCTCCAAATAGCGAGCCTGGATTGCAAGCTAGAGCAGGATTATTAAAAGTGGTATTACCTTTATTTAAACTAACCCTCCAGACATCGCTGGCAGCACAATTGACTAAATAAGTTTGCCATCAGATTCAATTGTAGATTTATCTTTGACGGTATATGTCTTTTGATGTTTTGGCAAGTCAGACTGTCATTAGGCACGATGGGCGTGTTTTAACAGGCCTGGGTGTCGCTGCACTACGGTACATGAACATGAGACCGGAGGTTTTGCAGTTCGCCTCCCTGGTAATGTTTCTGACAGAGCACTGTTTCCAGAGCAATTTTCCTATGGGCTTGGCAGCTAATGATGAGCAATTATTAGGTATGAATAACTCTCTCGACACTCACTGATCACGGGTATGCGGAAAGAAAGTTGGCTTGCCTGGGTTTTGGAAGCTAATTGTGGGCCACTGTCTTCATACACAATGGGGCAACTTGAAAGAGCTGACAGTATTGTGATACCAAGCCACTTGACTACCGTGTGGATACTGCTATCTGACTGGCTCCATTGTGACTCTGAGGTTCCTCCACCGCGTTTCATTTGCATTGATTTAAAATGAACCGTGATGCAAATGATTATAGTCCCTTTTAAACACACGAGGCAAAGGTTGTTTTTATGGGAGAGAGGACATTTAGTACAACAGGCCTGCCAGGCATGATGAACTGGGCTGGATTATCGAATGTTTTATCACAAATTCTACATTCTGATAATACCTGATGAAAACATCAATACAAGTGTAACCCTGATATTGTATTTTGAACCGTTCACCTTCGACACGCAACTCAGACAACACAGTTTTAAACCAAACATACTGTTTTGAGAAGATTTGCGTTGGGAGGAGCGATGGATGGGAAAAATAAGGTAACAAACAAAAAGGAAGCAGTGGAAGGACTTAAATATCAATGTTGCTTACCCTTCGGTTCGCCTGTTGTGTTCAGCAAAAAATCAAATAATGACTGTTACGCTTCTCTTTGTTGATGTGTTTTCTCAACACAGAATGAGAGAGCAGCAGGAACCCAGTGACTTCTGAGAGGACGGTATGACCGGTTACCCCTCAAGACACCAACATACCCATAAATTTGATGGATGGCCCATGCTGTGAGATGCAGAACCTTGAAGGAAGACACTAAGTGCCTCGACATAGGGGGAATAGGAGGGCCCGAGGGCTTTCTGCAATACAAAATGGTCGATTAAATCATTAAAATCATTAACATCAGCGGAGGCGGGGAAGAGATGTGTGCTTTCCAAATCTTCGTGTGAGACAACAGTAATGATCACATCATCTTCCACCTCCCCATTCATCTCCCGAGCCAGCCCTCTGACTGGTCCCAGAGTTTGCGAGGTCGTCTCAATCTGAAACATGGGATCAGCCTCAGCAAGACCCCTGGCTGGCGTTGGCGGCTGACCATTCACAGTCACATGATACGGTGTAAAGAAAGGTTCTTTATTTTGATATACAAATGATGGATGTGTGTGGCTCGGGAAATACCTAGCCGTTTCCATTAAATGAGAGAAACTAAAAGCGTAGAGGTAATAGTGAGTGTGGAAGTGAAAAGAGAGTTAGAGAGTTAAGACTAGGCAGAAACATAAAAGGTGTGGGAAACAGACATAAAGGTATGGCTGATAGCTCACTGCGTTTTGTATATTACTATACGGTTATTAAATGTGAATCATAAAGGGCTTAGGAGGACTTCACATCCCATACTCGATCAATGAGAGAAACACAAAGTCAAGGAAGAAAGAATAAATGGACAAATCGACCTTGATAGAATCGGGAGACGCAAAACTAACTGAGGAAATCAGAATATGAATTACCAAGGGAAGAAAACATGGGACAATAGAATGGATTAGAATTTAACAAGGCGTAAAATTTACTCGCCAGACTGGTACAAAGCCGTAGCAAGGGGAGACAAAGATCAAAACAATAACCTGAAATAAAAGTATAATCCATAACAGAGAGTACTGTAGGGCACGGTGTTACAGTTCAGTGTGTGTCTGTGTGCGTGTGCATAAGTGTGCGTGTGTGTGTGTGTGCGCGTGTGTGTGTGTGTGTGTGTGTGTGTGTGTGTGTGTGTGTGTGTGTGTGTGTGTGTGTGTGTGTGTGTGTGTGTGTGTGTGTGGTGTGTGCGTGTGTGTGTAATGGGGAGGGCTACTGCTGGTGCTTTGTGGGTACAGGGTTGGTGAGTAACCAGTTCACCTGACCGGCGTCGGGTGAGGAGAACACAATAGGGAATTTCATTTTTGGATAGCTAGTCAGCCATGGACCGACCTCCCGCCCCCCCACAAGCACCCACACATCACACATAAGAGCCCACACCACCTCACTCAAAACGTCACAAACACACACACACACCACACACAACAGGCACAACACACAACACACACACACACACAACACCCACACAGCTACAACACACACACAACAATTCACACAACACCACCACGGGTCAGATGATCAGTGATAAGAGGCAACACACACAGCCATGCACGAGAGCTCACACACACACACACAGCACCCATGCACGAGAGCTAACACACACACACACACACACACACACACACACACACACACACACACACCACCACACACACACCACAACACACACACAACACCACACACCACAACACACACTACACACATGCATGAGACCTAACACACACACAGACACAGACACACACACACACACACACACACACACGCATCCAAAGCCACTGACACACACACACACACACACACAAGTAAAAGTGAGGACTGGAGGCGACACCCAAAGCATTTCTTTCCTATAGGGTGTCCCTGTATGTGTCAATAAGAGTGAAAGGGGGGGGGGACAAACGTCTGTCTTGCTTGATTGAATAAGGACAGGCGTATTCAACAAAACAAGGAGAAACCAGGAGAAACATGATTTAATGCGGGAGCTTTGCTCTAAGGCTATAACGTTTGCATACGTAATCGTATCTCTGTGTATCTGTGCGTATTGGTGCCTGTCAAGAATCTTTAAATATTAAAGATGTTGCATTAAAACCAGTGGAATGTATAATGGAAAAAAGGTCTGAAAGTGATGATAGGACTTTGCACAACCAATTTTACTGATGGGGAAACTTTCTTTTATTATTGCGTTTTTCAGACAGCGAATCGCTATCTTGGAACGGTTATCTCACGGCGGCGGTGGCGCTGCAGATACAGCTGACTGAGGGGCGTCACGCTGAAACAGGTATGGCTGCCCTTAAGAAAACTATCTCTGAAGACAGACCAGTGGGCCTTTTGCTGCCATGTCTTAAAAGCAGGAGCTGTCTTCACCTTCTCCTCAGAATGAAAAGATGCTGATCATAAGTCTCCCTTAAATGGAGGAAGTTCCCTGGGATCAGAGTCCAAATAACTTAAATCTAACAGCGCCTGGGATACCAAATACACTTTCTCAAAAGCGTCCGTGCTTCATGTTTGTCCAATGCTGATTTCCAAGACTTTAATTCCCCAAAGAGAAAATAAAACATGAATTTAAAGCTTAAATACATAAAAAATGAAACGCTAATGTGAAATATTTGTTTCTACCATGGGACTGTAAAGGATGCCCAAGGAACATAGTGTTTCTTTCTGAGAGAGACCTCCATGTTAACGCACACAAACACACACACACACACACACACACACACACACACACACACACACACACACACACACACACCACACACACACACACACACACACACACACACACACACACACACACACACACACACACACACACACACACACACACACACGGACGGACGGGCAGGCAGGCAGGCAGGCAGGCAGGCAGGCAGGCAGGCAGGCAGGCAGGCAGGCACACACACACACACACACACACACACACACACACACACACACACACACACACACAATACAATATTGTGTCACTGGTCTCTTCTACATTCGTCTTTCCTTACACTCTTGGCCTAATAGTGCAACAGGGGAGTAAAGTCAAAAAGTGCCAAACCAAACAAACAGTTTCACGCCTTCTGTGAGCTCATTAGCTAAAGGACGCGTCGCCTTTGGCTGTGTGAAGCCTCTGCCACTTGCGCTGACTGGCAGGTGCTCCACATCAAAGGCAGTTGATATGAGAGCCCACTCAGAGTGCAATGTGACCCCCAAAAATTGCTTGTGAATAGTTTTCATGTTAATTGATAGATGTGCACAGTTACGCAATGAAGATATATATATATATATATATGCTACATGTTATTTTTAATCATCCTGTCTCTCGACAATAAAATGGAGGCGCGAGGAGGGGCGACGATCCGTTCAAAATGATTGAACAGCTTCCAACATTAGGAATTAGATAAATATCCCAATATCATCGTTCATGTTTCAGTTCCTTCCCACAAGAAAGAGGTACAAAAACAAACCCATTGTGAAACGTGCCAACTGTATCGGGGGGTCTGCTCGTCCAACGGTACCTGCAGCGCAGCCCTCCCACCAGAGGAGGCACCTGCCAACAACAGAAAGGGCTCTGTCGGGAGACGTCTATCACCTCCCTCGCCTCTGCCCCGCACAAACACCTCTTCACAGCGCCCTCGGCCCTCGGCCCTTGGCCCTGTCGCGCAGAGAAACTCTGCCGGCCCCGGCGGCCGTCAGAGAAGCCAACCGAATAATAAGACATCGGAAAGACCGTTGGAGACACGAGAGACGCGGGCGGTCGGATAAAACCTAAAATACGTCTGAGGATAATGTTTTCGTTTTTTGAAATCCGTTTTCACCGTTAGATATACTTGAAGGATATTATTTTCTATGCTAAAAGGAAAAACAACTCTTAACTAACTGGTTCTTTCTACACCTCTCTCCCACCTGTTCTTCATCCTTTATTCTCGCCGGGACGTGGACACTCTGCGGCCCACCTTGCATGCACTTTAATGTGCTGATAAGTGGCTGGGGGAACGTTACATGCGACAGATGATTTAAGGTCCCCATAGCGGTGGGAGGTGAGGTCGGCGGATAGGGAGAGCGTTTTATGGCCCACCCTAGCCTAATGAAATATGGCCGTGTGGGAAGTTTATTGCCGGGAACCTTAAATTACCCATACAGCCATGGGGAAGTCAGGTTTCCGGGACAAAGCATGCTCTGTCAGATATTTTACAGCCTCCCCCCCCCCCTTGGCCAAGCTTCTGCACACCCCCAGTCAGGAAGTGAATTGCGGTTGATATTGTACTACACGTTGGACTGGCATTATGGTTGCGAGCAAACAAATGTCAATGCTATTCCTGGCTAAAGTTAACTGTTTGGATCGTGTTAGCCAGCCGTGCTAGCGATCGTAATCTGTGCAGCCTGCTGCACACAAGAACAATTCCCTGTGATCAGGAGTGAGTCAGATACGTTAGGGCCACCCAGATAGAGCCTGCGAGCGGGTCGAACCTGCTTCATTAAGAAATGTACAGAAAACATTCCTCCGATATTATGGCACTATTACTTATTCCTTTAAAAATCTAGGTATGCATTGAAAAAAAAAGGGGATATTGTAAAACACAACTTAAATACGATGTATCTTTACATATTACATTGAATGCAACCATTAAGAGATACATTGCTCACACCAACATCGGCATCTGCGTATGTGTTTCCATTATGAAGAAACTACCCATACTATCCTCAAGTTGCTGCACCACACACCGTTGTGTGTGGACAGCTCTAAACGCACAACAGATGCAGGACGCCCTGCTGAGCGGTAGATACCACAAAACGACGCAGAACGATAATTGAGTCCAATGCAACAACAGCCCGCAGACAGCTGTGTCTCCTCCACCCTCCCCCACCCCCCAATGTCCCCCCTGCACTGTTCTCCCCTCCTGTTCCGTTCCTCCCAGTGTGTTTCACACGCTACATCCTCCTCTTCCCTCCGTCTTGGCTGTCTTCACTCCAAAAAAGTTCCTCCTTCTATCCGCTTTGTACGACACAGTTTGTTGGTGGTTTTCACCCTGAAGGAAGATAGTGGAAGCAGCTGCGGCGGCTAACCTTTCTGGCCACATCCCCCGTGCTCTGCGCACGAGCTATGGACGAAATGTCACTCTATTCAGAGAGACGGACAGACAGACAAAGTCACACACACACACACACACACACACACACACACACACACACACACACACACACACACACACACACACACACACACACACACACACACACACACACACACAGTGAGAGAGAGAGAGACAGAGAGAGACAGATAGAGATAAATGAAGGATTACATGTACTATGCTAACATTTTTGTCGCTCCCCATCTCAAGAGCCTCATTCTAATTGTATGATTGAAGAAGCTCAGTGCTCTGCACTGACGGTGCCAATCTGCTCCATCACATCGTCATCTCCTGGATGTGTTCCAGGGCAAATTAACCAGAGCGCCTCCATCTACAGTCAGCACCATTGGCCTCGGCATGATACTGTTGAGACCTAGAGGAGCCCTTAGCCCCACGTCGCTGAAGATCTTGGCTTTGCGGAGGAGGGGAAAGGGTATTTTGTATTCTTCTCACATCGGTGTGTTTGGCCCGCTGTGTTTTGTTTTCATGGTGTGTAGCCGACTTAGCCGGTGCAGTTGTACACCGATTTGATTGTCTACATTTGGGTTGTTGTTCAATCTGGATTGGGATATTTTATCTGCTTCATGTCACAGAATCAATTCTGCCAGCCCCCCCGTTCTAATAAGCTGTAGCGGCGGTTATATTTAAAGAAAACAGGATTGATTGCAATCGTTGGCAAGCAAGTCGTGGTTGTTTGTTATTAAGAAAAAGGAAGCAACATTGAGAGGCAGGTATGCACTCTCATTGTGAAGCCAACGCTCCTCAACAATATTCAAAGGCTGATAACAAAATACAATCGACAAAATAGCGATCTCTCAAAGGTAACAACAAAAGTCTATCTCTATTTGAGGCATTTTAGTGCTTCAAATAGTAAATTAACAACCTTAACTCAGACGCTTTCAAAGTGACTCACATCCATCTAAGTAGAGTACATAGAGAAGATTGGCTCACACTTTGTTAATAGCCTGAGCTGTTTTAAACCTGCACATCTCCGATCCCGAGCGAAGTCAGAAGTGGTTCATAACATACACACCTATACCAGTTGTAGGGCCTAAATGACGCCGGTCCAGATCTATCTCTCTCCCGTCCTGCTTGGTATCAGGGAGAGGCAGGGCTGTCACTTGGGGGCTACGGGCTAACCACAGGACAACAGTCGCTGGATGCTAACCAACAGCCGTGGCGCTGCTGCTTTAATTCCGATGGAAGGCTTTCTGCAGCACCTGCCAACTTCCTGCCATTTTGACTTTGTCTGAGAGTGTTAAACTGTGTGTGTGTGTGTGTGTGTGTGTGTGTGTGTGTGTGTGTGTGTGTGTGTGTGTGTGTGTGTTTGTGTGTGTTTGTGAGAGAGTGTGATACCGGGGTTATTTCGTGAATGTATGTGCATTTCCTCAAAAGGGAAGGAAAAGATGAAAGGGGTGCCGGTAAATAGGAAATGTAACCGCCATTGAAACCACGAGTGTTAATGATTGTTTATATATTTAAACCACCAACATTGCACATCACAATACCAATCAATTAGCCTTGACAAATGTGTGTGTGTGTGTGTGTGTGTGTGTGTGAGAGGGTTTTCTGCCTTTGGTCTAAAGAAATATATATACAATCCATCTATCCATCCATCCATAATCTATTGACATCTTCATCTGGGAATTGGCTCCTAAATCAGTAAGCGTTACATGGACGCATGGCTGCACAAGCTTTCAAGCGATAAACCCCAATGTCAACTGTGTTAGCGGTCCGGCTTCTGGCCTCATTTAACTGAATAGTCTAGCGAGTTCCTCAGTCAGTATGTGGGCGTAAGAGCCAGCCTCCCCAGGTCCCCTGAGACAGGCCGGAGCGAGTGCATTAAGGAGGAGACTGCTGGGCCATGGATGGACTCCCAGTGTGTCCAGAGAGTTGCTTATGCCAAAATACAATTCATCAATGGCATGTCATTAATTGCAGTATGGCCTTGGTATTCTTTGCTCTTTTTTTTTTTTACAAAGGAAATTGCTGACAGCAATATTGCATCTCACACATCATCCTGGCAGCGGGCTATGTATTTTTTGCTAAGAAGCCGGGAAGATGCTTCACATTTAAAATTTGATTTAATTACACAAACAAGCAAACACACATGCAGACACACACAGTAAAACACACACAGCACACACGCACACACACACGCACAAACACATACATATGAATACAAACTACACTGAAAGAGTCACTTAAAAAAAGGGGGCTTGGGGAGAAGTACACAAGTTGTTGTATTTACTGTCAGCCTCAGTAATGTAAAGCAGTCACAAATAACACAGGTAAATTAAAGAGCTGCAGTTGAATAGGGATTTAACCCCCGTCTGAACTGCCAGCAGACACCAAGGGCCTTACATTTGGATATTAACGTAGAAGAAAACATTTCAGATGTCAATTTCAGCCCAGAACTTGGTTCCCATTATGCCCAGGCAAAAAAATAAATAAAGATTTTAACAGGCTTTATTGTTTTATTCGCTTCGAGACGATGAGCAAGAACAACTGAAATTCTCACGGCCGCACTTCCTTACAAGCGCTGGCAATAGGATATGGAAACTGCGCACACGCCAGGCCGGTTGCCTCGCTGGCCCACACACACAGCAGCCAGTCGGGCTGGGGGGCTGGGGGGGCACAGAGGGCTGGAGATGCTATGTTTAGTTGAACTCCACCAACACCACCATGGTGGAGCTCAGCAGCCGCCTGTGGTGCTGCCTCGTCCTCAAAAGTGACCCAGTGAGTCTTTTACCCTCTGCATAACTTGATTACCCCCCCCTTCCTTTGCATTGCCACCACCCTCTAATCAACAAGGTCAACCGCAGTCAATCGTCCATATAGGATGCAGGAAATTCAAGATAAATGGAGGCGGTCAAATTGCAAAGGTGGAAAAATCAGGAATGAAATCCACCCTCCAAATTTATGTTAATCACATTTCAATACTGGAGTGGCCTTCAAATGGCTTCCATTTTATCATGAAGCTTCAGGTATAAGCGCTATAAAATAAATGTTGCATAGTGTTGGTGGGTTGCAGTTTATTGACCTTTTGTTTTGTTACTGATCAGGTCAAAATGACCAACACTAAATGCTCTCTGTTTCAGATTCTAAAAATGTTCAATATTAATTATATGTATAATGCAGTTGTTTGATTGTTCTTGGAATCTGGCAAAGCAGGTTGTTTGTACTTCAAGCGGTGGTAACGTGACTGATATTGCCAATAGTTATGAGATCTAATAATATTAACTTATTAATCAACTTAGTGTGTCTAGAAGATCAATTGATGAAGCACAAATAAGAACAATTGTCAGTCGAAGCCCAAATAAAATATTATGAAACAATGAAATTACTAACTAAAAATATATGCAAAAAATTATCAAATTGCAAACATTTTAATAAAAAAAGGGACAATTTAAAAATTTATTGAAAAAAAAAAAAAGCCAATCCTGGGCAAAAGCCAAACATGCAAAAAAGAAGATAACTTGAATAATAGCTTGGATGGCATTATGCTTCAGTTGCGGTAGAACGGGGGAAAGGTGAGGGGAACAGGGGACAGGATGGTCAACTCATATAATCGTTGTCCTCTCTGTGCAGTTTGATACGCTCTGTGGGCCTGCATTCAGATGGCCGCTAAAACAGCCTGCTTGGGAGAGAGAGACGGATAGAACCCTGAAAACCTTCTGACACATGGGGTCACAGGAGGAGAGGCAGAGCAAGCCACGCGGGACCAACTGCATATGCAATGTCCTGCATCTCCAACATAATATATACAACAAGGTGTGTCGTGGTTGTTGCGTGCAGTGGGGTGTTGTTGTTCTTGTTGCTTGTGGAAGCTTATACCACTCTTCTTTCTCTCGCAAATTCAAAAACAAAGCCTTGCAGAGGTGAATTTGATATTCATGCCAAAGCCTCACGAATATAAGGTTGCGGATTCTGAGGTTTGGCGGAATGTGTGTTTTTGTGGATGGGG
>OLKM01007945.1:0-10292 GCA_900291075.1 Melanogrammus aeglefinus | reverse complement strand
CGGCGCCATCAGGCCTTTGAGACACTCCGGGGAGCCCTGTGTTCGGAACCACTACTCATAACCCCCGATTTTTCTTCCCCCTTTATAGTGAATACGGACGCATCGGAGGAGGGACTGGGGGGAGTCCTGTCCCAGGTCCGGGCAGGAGAGGAGCATCCCATCACATACATCAGCAGGAAATTATTGCAGAATGAAAGGAATTATTCCACAGTAGAAAAAGAGGCCCTGGCCATTAAATGGTGTCTTGATAAACTAAAATATTATCTTCTAGGGAGGGAGTTCACCCTGGTCACCGATCATGCACCCCTGAAATGGATTGCCAGCACCAAAAACACCAATGCACGGGTGACACGATGGTTCCTGGTCCCCCAGAACTTCCGTTTTAAGGTGGACCACCGGCCGGGCAGGCAGCACGTCAACGCTGACGCCGCAATACCTGCCTGGGTGGGTTCCCCTACTACCGGGGCCCTAATCAAGCGGTGGAGGAGTGTGGCGTCCCACCCCTTAAACCTCGGCCCGGACGGACCCGAGGTTTCATCCTGGACGGCATATACTACCGTCATCCACCAGCCGGCGACTCAGAGCACCCGTCGAACCCCAATCAGCGAGATGGGAGACACCTGGCTGGACAGCCAGGAAGACACTTTAAAAGACACTCGGGAGCAGACAAGGGGGAGAGACGCGTGACGACAAGGAAAGACTCGAGCCAGCACTACACTAGAGTTCCTCTGAGATCCTAGGTGTAGTCCAACCCTGCATAATAAATGCCTTTATCGGCTAAACCTACGTCTGTAGCCTGAATTGTATTTGGAACCCGAGCCACATGGAACCGGCTCATCACAAGTGATATTGTAATTATATAATTTTGTTTATGATAATATCTAACCAATTTTTTTGGATTTGCTTTCAATGGATGATCACGCACTTTGATTTATTTGGAACTAACTTGATTTAATTTCTCTTTATCAATAGGTTTTCAACCTAATCCGGAATGCTTGTTTCACAATGAATGTTCAATTAAAACAAGGAAGAGAATTTGAGCTATCCTGCGTCCTCTGTCTATCCATGCCATTTCAAGTTCGGCAAGCACAAATGACAACAAAACCCAGATAACTTGACGAGCAAGGTACGTTTTATTACTCTGTTTTCTGGGAATAATTGACACAAGCAGAAACAAGAAAACAAGCCGTTTTTTCGTTTTTTCGTTTTGTCAAAAAAACGAAAATCAAAATTTCAGTTCGTTTATTCGTTTTTTTGGTTCTTACTTAACAAAACGAATTTACCACTCAATATCTGGTTTCCGTCGGTGGGCGGGTCCTCTTATTGGCTAGTGTGCTTCGTTGTCATGTGCTCTTCAAAATAAAAGTTCTTACGTTTGATAATGTCGACAAATATATGACTGTATTATAGACACTAGCCGACACAGAGGACCACACCACCCACAGTCAAGACTGACACGGCTTCAAATAACAATAATAGTATTCATAATCATTTTAGAATGAGAACTTATGAAGCTCATCATTGTCCGGCTCTGAGCTTTGCGCTCTGTGCGCATTCACATCAAAAGGAGCTGCGATCGCGGACTGCTGATTTCCTCACAGCCTGAGAGCTATGAGGAACAGGCTTCTGTAGCCTACACTATAAACAAATGGTTTTGCTCTTTGCTCATGGTAGTTGTGACAGTCATTTTAACATGTCAGCAGGCAAGCTTCACTCATTCCAGGATGTATTATGCTTTGGCCTATAGCCTACTTAAACATATTTTGAAATGGATCTATAGTAGCCTATAGAAATTTGCTCATAACAGGCCAGCTGGAATACAAAGCAAACTCTCTCTCGAATGCACATTCATGGAAGTCCTGTATCGTCATCCCAGGACAAAACACAAATAATGCTGCAATGTAATAATATAGCCTACATCTTTAAATGCGCAATAATGAGTCATTATTATTATTATGACTTGACAAATGTTTTTTATTTGGCTCCCAGAATGCAGGTCTGTTAGTGACTCCCAGTATCTCTAAAAACGGACTGGGAAGTAGAGCCTTCAGTTTACTCTTTCTCCTTTACAGTGGAACCAGCTCTCTCCATGGGTCAGAGGCAGACACTCTAACTAAGTGTAAGTAGAGCCCCCCTCCCCCCTTCGCACCTTGTAGTTTGGCCTTGGCATCTCGCAGTCTCTCTGTGTTTCCAGATTCTCCACAGCTCCATCCCTCTGCACCAACTGCAATTTTCCCCCTGTTAAAAGGGTTTTCCTGGGAGTTTTTACTCAGTGGATGCCGAGGGTTTAGGGAAGAGGATGTTGTTATCATGCTCATTGCTATGTAAAGCCCTTTGTGACCAATGTTTGTTAAAAACGGGCTATACAAATAAAATTGGCCTTGCCTCGCCTAACCCGCTCGGACTGTAGCAATTCATATTTCATGCCTACTAGTTTGATCATTGACTGACTACATGAATTGTTGCACAGAGATTATTATAGAATTTTTATAGTCAAACGGTATAGGGTATATACAAATTTGATGTGTTTAGGCCATTTATAAGATCTAGTTAACATCACTAAAAGTAATTTCCAAACACATTAAAGAAAAGAAAAAGACAAAAGAAAAGAGATTTCACAGCAGTAGCACACTTTTATTTGAACAGAGTGGGAGAGGAATCAGGTTAACAAAACATCTAAGAACATCTAAGCCGTTGAACACATTAACAATGCAACATAAGAACATCATAAGAACATCATAAGAACATCATAAGAACACCAACAAAACACCAACACCAACTTATAAACTAACATACAGGAAGCTAGCCTAGGGAAGGGACTTCAAGCTGTCCAGTGCTGCAGAGAGTCCAGCTACCTCTGTATACATGGGCAGGTCATCCCTGCACTTGAGGCAGTGATCTGACGTCTTCTTCCATTCATCCCACACAGAATTTACACCCCACCAGGGTCCGGCAGCAGGATGAGAACATCGGCTGAGTCATTGTAGCTAAAAAAAAAGGACATGTACATATTAAATATTGATTTGAGATTGGAACTTCAGAAAAATTGAACTGGCAATTTAGAAAAAAGACTGTTTCCATTATGAAATTCAGGTTCTGGGTTCATAACTTAAGGGTAGTTTTTAATGGAATAATAATTAGTAGAAGTTAGAGCTCTCACATTACATTGGAAACAGAAATGAGAGTCAGACTTTTGAGAAGCAGCTTCTGCCAAGGCAACAAATGTTGATGTCTATTTTGGCATCATTTATATTTTTGCTTTAATAAAAATATATGCATATGGAGCCAGAGACGTCTTTTTACAGGGTGACAGTACTTATACTAAATTTCAGAGCCTGAACTTTAAAGGCTCTGTACTTGCAAGTACAAGTTTAGAAGTTTTAATCGGTATTTCTATTTTTAACCAAGTATTTCTTATACACAAGTATCTGTACTCAACTTAATTATTGAAAGTGTACCTTTGCCACCCGTGAGTTAACACACAATAAAGTGTGATTACTGATGGACCATTCAAATTTGAAAAGGTCATAGGTTGTTACGTTTCCAACAGAAAAAAGACCAAGGGTTCTGGTTGAACCAGAAATAGTTTTTTTAAAGCAATATTTCTTGGAAAAAAAATGTCTGGATTTCTCGACTCTCACTGTATTACTGCTGGAAATAATTTCTGTTTAAGTGTTTTTTCATTTTTCTAAATCCTTAATTGTCACTTAAAGACATTAAAGACATTAAAATTAAAACAATTTTCGAAACAATTGCTCAAACACCCAATTTGTAATACTACGTTAGATTACTTCTGTGTTACACTGAGCAATATTCAAACATGCAAATGGAAACAGTACCTCTGCAAATCAAACACATTGAATGCCTGTTTGAATTCAGGCCAATGTGCTGACAAAGAACGGCTGACGGGTCACCAAGGTCAGTTAATTTTCTTTGTAACTTCGTCCAGCCCTTGGATGCCTCAGCAGTTCCTCCACATTGTCCCTCAGTATTTGGACATGGTCATTTTCTGTATTTTGGCACATTTTGCATATAGTTAGCAGATCAAGAAAGGTATTAGCAAACAAAAAGTCCCTGAATAAATGATAGCATGATGGAAAATAACTGAAAATAGCTTTATATTTTCTTAACTGTGTGAACAGTTTATTTGAGAATGACTGTATTGTAAAAGTTCAAGCTATGACAAGGAACGTTTGAGATGAAAAATGAGGGTGAAATGGAGACATAGATGGAGAAAGCACTGGAGGATTGACTTAAAGGGATATTCGGGAGTAAGTTTAACCCATGCTAACCCTTGCAACTTCAGCAAGAGACTGCACGATTGCAATACACTGCTGACTATTCCTCCACCAAGAAACCACCATCAAAAAGCCTCTCATAGCCACAAAGAGCAGCACCAAACTCCCAGCAACAGCACAAATAGGATCCCATCCCAGCCCATAATACAATGCATCAAACATCACTGAGCAGAGACTCTTGTGGCTCCACCGGCAGCTCTCCCTCTGTTGCACTTTTTCTCCTCCATTTCCTTCAGCTCGTCTTCGCTGAACTCGATCTCAAATTGATAGGGGAGCCCAGCGAAAGGGCTTTGAATTGAATTGACATGTTTTTTATAATATTAAAAAACGATTGTTAGACGGTCACATGGTCATCTATTACATTTACGTTCTTTGTTTACAACTCACCATAATATAATAATAATAATAATAATAATATTCAGTCATCTGGGGGTGATAGTCCACTCCACTCTGTAATGTCGTTTTTGCTGCTGTTGCTGCAGAAAATTCTGCTTCACAAACAATTGTTTGTAACGGAAGCAGGGTGCTCAGTGCTTTTGCTCAGGATATTCTGCTTTAACCCAGAACGCAGGGAGATTTGAAGTTCTATGTGAAGTGATGAAGCAGCGGTCCCCACATTTATTACGCATGTGGAGCTTGGAGCATGTGAATCACCTGTTGCAATAAACCCGTAATTTAAACAGGGACTCTTTTCCACTCTTTTTAAGTTTGTGGGACCTGCCTGTCAATTGAGCAGTGCTGGGAAGATGCACAAACGGCAACATTTCCAAATAAAAGACTGGAAGTGTAAATTAGATAAAACAAACAATTTTATATTTTTCCATTCTTTCTGCGGCCCGGTACCAAATGATCGACGGCCCCGTACCGGGGGTTGGGAACCACTGCCTTAGACCATGGGTTAAACGTACGCCGGAATATCCCTTTAATGTTCATGTTTTTAATAGTGGGGGAAACCAGAGCCCCTGGAGGAAACCCAGACAGGCACGGGGAGAACGGGCAAACTCCACATGGAAAGGTCCTGCCCCAGCCAGGATTCAAACCCAGGACCTGCTATGGGGTTTTGGGGAAAAAATATGTTTTGCTATCTAAACAATACCTGCTACTTGATCGTCGTCGACGCCATTGCCGGAATGCGGTACTCTCAATGGCATGGATTTTTCGGGAATTCTGCTTCCAGTACAAAGACCCTTCATGAGAGAAATGCAGAGTAAAGACACAAAGAGAGAATAACAAGAGTAAACACTGTTATACTGTCAATACTTTCAGACTATTGGCATTTATACAGTATGTAGTATGAAAATTAAATTAAAAAATAAAAATTCACCAGTTGTCCCTTCTTACTCCATAATTTCATTGCCGAGTGTGTCGGTAAGGATGTAGTCGTCATCGTCTCCCATGGCCACCTTCAGTTTCTCCAGGATGGTAGATACATTTGCCTCTGCTTCATTGAATCTCACTATAACCACCCTTGTTGATACAAGCTTCCCCTCCATTACTTCTGACACTTGAATGGACCTGTAATACATAAACAAACAGTGAAGCAAACCAAGCTAACATGCAGTCTACACTACAGTGATTCAGTTGTCCCAACAGACCAAAGTGTGAGCCCATGTAAAACTCTGAATGCACCACGCATGCTGACTTCAATATTAGTTCAACCCAAACTTTGAGGCACATCACAATTCGAACAACCACCTGCAGAATACTCAGATTCATCTGTCACTACTCCACCTTCTCTCATAAATAGGGAGTTTTTACATCCAATAGCTAGTGCTTACAGTAATATTGAACTCTAGACTGAGTAACCTCATCTGATTATTGTTGAGAATCTGAAGATGTGGATATTGATTGTACATTTAGGTAATCTTTAAACAACTTTAAAGCGCAAGGCTCAGTACCTTGTGATTTAGAAAGTCGCTTACAACCAGTATGCTCTTTTTGCTTACTAAAAGGAGATTGTAAATGAGTGAACTTGAGCACTTTTTACCATTTTTAATAAGCACATTAAATTATGACACCAATGCATCCTTGCCTTTGAAATTGACCGAGGCGTCCTCACGGATCTCGACAGCCATGCTCATGTTTTCAGTCACAGGCTGACTACTGCGGAAAGGCAAACTTGCCTCGATGGAGCCTGGGGCTGGGGCTGTCGGGGATCCCTACAGTTGTCCCCCAACTTCTCCATGAACTTTCAAAAATGACCATGGATACACAGGTCCAGGGAGCTGAAACACCCACTCTCAAATTGGAAAAATTGCTACGTTGGCCGCATCAGTAATATACAGGGCTAGCCATGCTGACCTAGAAGAAAGAAAAAAAACAAAAAACAATAAAGTTAAGATTTTTGCAACTACATTGTAAAAAGAATCAATTAATATATTTTTGTGTGCACTATTGCACCTGCATTATTTCTTATGCTCTGTGTCTTCTTTCTTCAAAATGTTACAGACAGGCGAAGTTAAGCTAGGCAAGTTTGAATCACTTACATTGAAAATGCGGGCGATCCTGTCGACACGCATATCATCCATTTTAAGTGTAATTCTCTTGCTCCCTCTGAACAGCACATATGTCTCCATTTTATCAGACGATTTGGCTTATTCAGTTTGTTATATGCCGTTTTATTCAGTCCGAATCCTGGCACATTCGGGATACCTGAATGGGAAGAGGACGGTGGGAGGTCGCTTAAAGCGCAAACTTTTTTGGCGGATTGCTTTTGCGCATGACAGAATGTTGAAAAAACCCGCCTTAAAGCAAAAGAAGAAGAAGAAGACGGTAGGCGGTTAGATGAAATGGAGTCCAGTTTGTCACCCTACCGAGAAATAATACAAAGTATGCTCCGGAAGTGGCCATTCTGATGAAGAAATTTCCAGCCATCTCCACCTTGAATGTGGATTGACCAAAGGCTTTCTCCAAAGCAAAACATTCGCAAATTTTTCGCGCGCAAAACGGTATAGGCAGAAGAACGGTTGCAGGACTCCAAACTGGAGAGCGAGATTGCTAAAGCAATTAATGGAGGTAAAGCAACAGCATTTTCATTAAATTTGTATGATTGATTAACCGCAGTTGTACTTGCAGGTAGTGACCAGTGGCGTTTGTTACATTTTGTACATACAAAAAAATGGTTGTGCACCACCAATTAGGGAAAAACAACAGTGCTTTTATCTTGTTACCGATGTGTTCCTCACAGATCCATGCACTGTAGCAATCACACAAGCCTAAATGAAGAATGCATTATTCCACGTCATAAGCTGACAAAACTTGCAATAACCTTTGGATAGATATCTGTCCAAAAGAAGATGGTGTGTGTAATTAATTGGTTTGTAATAGGAATAAAAAAAAAGGATTGCATTTTCATCTTCAATTTCAGACTGGACCATCATATGGAAGAAGAATGATGACTGGCTACCTGTCCTCAAAAGGAATCAGAGCATCAGAGGGGCGCGTTGGTAGTGTCCTCAGACATATTAACAGGCCATATCATGCAGATCGTCATCAGGTAGTTGTTATGAAATGCTAATAGGATTCTTGTAGTGTAGGTCATTGTGAAAGTGCCCTAACTTTTTTTTCTTATTTGTTTTTTTTTGCTTGATTACTCAGAGATCAAGGAACTTAAATCCAGTGCCATACAGTGCCGAGTACATGGGTCACAAACTGCACTTAGATCAGAACGAAAAGATGGTGATGTTCGGGGTGACCCATGTCCTTGCTGTGTGACGGTTTCTCCAGTAAGATTGTCAGCCATTCCACTATGCCTGTCAAAAACAACCTGACAATATATCAAGAGGTGTACAGGGTGTGTGCTCTATGTTCCATTAATGTTAGTTGCAAAACAGTAGATATTGTGTAACTGTTAGGCATTTATTAAAGCCCCAACAAGAACTTTCATGCGTGCAAGTGCCGCTGCTGTGTGCTGTAAAAAGTATTTTTCTTGTTAAATGTTGGACTACATTCAATGCAGCAGCTTCCCACAGGACTCTGCGAAAATTTGGACTTGTTTATTTATGCTTTAGAACATGAAATCATCATAAAATACTTTAACATTGTATATCTCTGACTCTGATTCCACACACATCTGTGTTCAGTTAAATCTCAGGTGCATTACCATTACAGCACTCTATCAGAGACATTACCAGTTCTGCTCTCTCTATATATAAATAACCAATCTTTTCACGGATGGTCTCGTTTGCTGGTGCAGGTCATATAGAAGCATCAGTATTAAACAGAAACTGGTTCATAACCAGTTAAAAGTTCCTCTGGGTTGCTTTAAGTAAAAAACATTGGCTTATCATAGCTCTGGTTTTACCCCTCCTTATCTGGGAAGAAACAAAGTGATATTTAAAAAAATAATAATAATGGTGACAGTTACACAATGTGCTTAAGTAATTTATTAACCAAGAGTGAAAATTCACTTTGACAATGCTTATGTAAACACAAATATGAAATACTGTTGATAACTGTAACACTTGTGTATTGCTGTTTTGCAGAAGTGCTGTCCTACAGTACGGAATGTGGGACCAAATACGAGTGGACCACGGAAGAGAGTTTTTTTTTACTCTTTTCATGCAGGAGAAATTGGCAGGCTACAGAAATAACACAGCAAGGGAGCCGTACCTGCAAACATCATCAACACATGTCAGTTGGCTTATTGTCCTCTTTTCCTTAATCACTCAGCTGCTAGCTGATAATATTGATTTCTCTGTCAGCACAAGGGTATGGTCAGACCCCAGTAAGAATAGTATCATTGCTGCAGCTGTTAGGGATCTGAATAAACTCAAGTAAACTGTTCTTCTCTGAAAGACTGCTTGCTATTTCCTCACCAGTCAAAGATATGAATTATTTGTCAAGCTGATGCCACAATAGATGTACAAATTCAAAGCCAAATTTTAGGAAGAAAATTTCTCATTTGTAATGGTTAGTTATAATGGTTATTAGGGGCCAGGCAGCATGAGCAATAGGGTCCCAGCCTTATTATCTCCAGTTTTCTTCTTCTTCTTCCGACTTGCACTAAAATGGATAGAAATCTGTGAGAGGAGGTTGAGGTATAATAATAAAATATAAAACAATAAAATTGCCTTGCCTGCCATCTTCTGCTTCTGTGGAAATCCTACTTCCCATGCATGAAAAATCACCAAACTAATTGGGTTGTTGATCATTGTTGTCATAGAAAAATGATTTTTATTCCATGATTACGATTAGGTGCAGATGGTAATTGTCATTATTGAAATTAAATGTAACATTTTGTTTTTACTCTTTTGAAATTACAGAATCATATCGTTGAAAGGATGTGGCCCGATGTTAATAACAGGGTAAACTACCCTCTGAAAAGGGCTATCATCCACCTTGTAGACCAGGAGGAACTCAACATGGAGGACAACTTGACACGGTATTGTGTGTCCACGCTAACCTGTCAGGTGGCTAAGATTGGACTTGACCGGATGTTGCAGTCCTGGAATGCACACAGGATCCAAGGTTAGCATACCACGTTTTTTTCTGTATAACCCTATAAGAACATAAAAGTAAACTGAATACTTGTATCTTTTTACTAACAGCTCACTTGAATAAACTTTTTTTCAAGGGCTTCCAAGGGTTACACACTGAGCTGGATTGATATGCATGATTGGAATATATATCTCGATAACAACTGACTTGTGCCTTCATTGCTATTTTAGCAGGATCTCGTGCGGTGTTCTACGATTAGATTTGCTCTATTCTGGGGCCAAGGCTGTGCATTCCAGGATCAAAGAAAGCGCCAGCAGATTGTCTGCCAGAGGCTGCAGGAGCTGCACACACTTACCTGCAGGAAGTGGGGTCCTCTTTGACTCAAGTGTCAATGTTTGGGATAAACCCATTCTCCACAGCTGAAAACCAGACAGCAGCTGAACATGAATTTGCACAGCAGTACAGCGACGTCTCTGAATTCTACAACAACACTGTCAACTATGAACCAACCCGTTTCCAAAATGGAATTAGGGATCTTATTGACATTGTGAGAAG
>OLKM01007944.1:0-10296 GCA_900291075.1 Melanogrammus aeglefinus | reverse complement strand
CAAATCCTTGTCCGTCGGTCCTTGCTTCCCTATCTCTGGAGGATAGGGGAAGGCAAATGAATGGGTGAAAGGACGTACCCCCGCTTTCACACATCTTCTCCTCAGGAAACCCAGTCCATAACCTCAAAGGGTATCAAGCTTGGGCTCCCGTAAGTGCGCAAGGCCTGCATGCTGTACAGGAGGCGAAGAACCGCACCACGTCGTCAGGAACCTAATCGCGTTGATAACGTATCCGTCGGTCTGTGAGAACTTTTAGGTTCGTCCACTTCTGGAAGGCAGCACGCAATCCTTGTTGAAGGAAGCAAGATGTTTTTGCTTCGTCATTCGGTAATCGTGTAGCAAAGGTATTGAAGTTCCCACATTCTTGATCTTGTTATTGCCTAATATTTATCAGACTTTCATGGTTCTTATTGCATAATCAAACATTGAAGGCATAGTTCCTCGCGTTTTTAACTGTACGACATCTTCAAGCCAAAACGTGTGAAAGTCCGGTCATAGATTTCTAGGATGGTCTTCAGTTCTACAACGGAGTTGGCAAAAATTGCTTCATCATTGGCATATAACAGTTCATTACCTGGGTTAGTTCCGCGAGATGGCAGGCTCTCGAGCGACTACTCCCTGTGGCGATACTTCATTTGGGATAGAATATGCAACCCTTAATACGGAGTCTGGTCGTTCTTCAAGTACTTCATGACGGGCACTCGTACTACGAAATCCATAATAAATGTGAAAAGGATTGGAGATTTCGGTGCTCCTGTCTCCATCCTACCAATGCTGTCAAAAAGGTGTTACTTCCTTTACGTAAGCCTTCGTACCGGTATATCGAGCTGTGCGTAGTATAGACCCCAAACGAGGGGATTTCAGTCGAATCTCTAGACATTTAAAATAAGGCTACCCTCGGACATTCCAATCATAGGCAGCCTTCAGTCCACAAATGCTAATAACAAGTGGCCTCTTTGATCTCTTGCATCTCCGAGTAGATGCGTAAATATGGCGTCAGTGGTCGATCTGTGGCCTCTGAAGCCAAACTGGACCTGCAGGAGGGTGTGTTAATATACTTCCCGTATCATTTTTTTTTTTTTCGACAACTATCCAGACAAGACTTTCGATATTGTTGTAGCTATTATATTATCACTACCCTCTATAGTTCTCTGCCAATGACTTCCGGCCCTTCTTGATAATAAGTAATGCTTTGCTGTTAGCCATTTACTGGACCTGAGTGCATGACCATATCAAACCGATGAGTAGCACGATATAGTTAATCAGTCCTGTTGACTGCGAGTATTTTAGCTGTTCTTGTACCCATGTCTTGACCGCATGGTAACTGAGCTAAACAGCAGATTTTCTGATGTGGGGGCAGAGCTAATGCGAGGCATTCAAGCTTGTGTGGCATTAAGGGGGATATATGCTGACCGACAACGCCAACCTAGGAATTGCACCCAGGGATATACCAATAAAAAAAAACCCGAAACAATTATCTAGCACAACACTTCGTATGACCTGACAGGCACCAGAGACGAGGTTAAAAAATAAGTTGTTTTATTTAGCTAAAAATGTGGGTTCCACAGGTAAAACATCGACGCACTTTTATGAAATCATAATGTTGTAGGGGGATAGGACAAGTGATTAGGGTGAGGCTTTACCAGGCAGGGGGCAAGATACCAGGAGACGGAGGGGGAGATACATAAACACCAAACCAGTCAATCGTGGCTCACATATACACACAGCAACACAGGGATCAAAATGGTATAATAAGAGTAAATCTCCAAGAGGACACACGTGAAAACACACACGGGAAAGAGGGGCACCACCAACCTAAAGGGATCTAGTTGCCTCCTGCCGTGGCATTTCCAGCGCTGGAACAAAAGGAATAGAAGAGAGATGGAGGGCAGATACAAACACCCAAACAAAAAAAACAATAAACACACAACTACAGAAAATGACCAAGGCTATGGTTGGGTGGCCGAGCAGATCAATTAATGAACCGCCACTATAGAATGGCCTACTACAAGTGCTAGAACTCACAGAATGTTATACACAAAAGGAAATAAGTAAGAAAACAAACAAAGTATAACACAAGTAGGCCTACACAAACCAGGCCAATAATAATCTAGACACTGCGTGAATAGCCCACTGGGCTTCGCAGCTTAGAAAGCCTCCTGCCAGTGGCTTAACAGAAGCAGTGCTCAAACCAAACCATGAACAGAATCCCCCAAATTAAACACTCCCCCAGGACAAACACACACGCACGCGCAAACACTCTACACACACACACACACACACACACACACACACACACACACACACACACACACACACACACACACACACACACACCAGGTGGAAACACACAAGGACGAGTCGACAACACACACACAGGTGGAAACACACAAGGACGAGTCAACAGATAGCCGGATTAACGTTTTAACGAAGGAGTGGTTGTTAGCGGTCTTCGCCGTTATCTCTCGGCAGGCTAGCCCAGGAACAGCTTAAGGCAGCTTGTAGGTAAACGATGGGTGGTAAAAAAAGCAGTCGGCACCCGGCACACATCGGCAGTACCTAGAAGGCATACACGGTCCCCCGGGTTAGTGCTAAACATAAGTTCTTAAAACAATAGCGATATCAAAATAAGGGATACCTACCAGGAAGTTTGCAACTTCTTCTTAAGCCAGCGGCTACAGCGCACCGCTGAATGTTACCGGTTCGGTAGGAATCCACCGAGACTGTTACGCGAATGCAACAATCCTGCACGCATCATCAACAAGGGCAGGGCACGCAGCAGGCAGCAGCAGGCACAGCTAGGGCTTGGGCGATATATCGATATTCTGAAATATTCGATATATTTTTCAACGCGATATTGGACGAGACCATATCAACATCAATATAATTTTAATTTGAGTTGAAATAAACAGCACATTTGTTCCAAATAACAGTCAGTTTCGAACCGCACCCCCCGCCTCCTTTTTGTAACTCTGCTTATGTCTGCTCCGCTCTGCCTCCCTCACACACTGCCGTGTGTGTGAGCCGACCCCCCCCCGCTCCCCCTTGCACTCACCGTCATGTTGTATGACGTTTCTTTTTCAAATCGCGAAACATGGAGCCGGCCGGCAAAGAGCGGCCCGAGGAGCTTGTTTGTAAGCGAAAGACCATGGGCTCATCGTATGGAAATGGTTTGGATACAAAGGTTTCTGAACCTCTTTACAAAATCACGTCATTTGTAAAGAGTGCCTAAAAACTGTCGCAACCAAGGGTCGAGTACGTAATTTCTATTCATAGTTTGAGATTTCTGTGGTTTATGTTTAAGTTATGTTTATGTTAATGTTTAAGTTATTTAATTCAATTTAAACATGCATACAACTGTGTACAACGTGCACAGTGAAAGCATTTTTCCCCAATCATTGCGACTCCCGCTCATGTCGCGATTCAATTCTGTGCATAATATTACGGAGGCCTCACACAGCTTTTTGGCCGGATCTTATATGTTCTCAAATACGAGGCGGAGGCAAGTGTCAGTCCACGGTGTTAATTCACCACTCAAACTCGTATTAAATTCTGAACGGTATGGAATTGGTAATCCAAACGTTAGGCTAGGTATCGTAATAACGGTAACTCCAAACAGTAACTAATTTCTAAAGGTTTCTCACTCCGCGACGACCCAACCATAAAACTTATGCAACCTAGGCCAGCCCCCCCCCATGCCAGGCGTTACGAATTCGGAAGGCGCCACAGCTTTTGGCGGTGATATTATTCTAAATGTCTTCTCAAATACGGCGGAGGCAGTGTCTAGTTCAATGTTTTATTCAACATCAAACTGTATTTAAATTCCGAACGTAAGGAATATAATGTTAATTCGGCGTGCGTTGCTCAGAGCGCGTGGCGCGCACGCGCGACCCATTCACCGTCCACAATATCGCTCCGATATTTATCTTATATGATATTCTGCTTGAAGATATCGAGATATGACTTTTGGTCCATATCGCCCAGCCCTAGCACCAGCAAGCAACAGGCACAAGAGCTGCAAAGCGACCAGTGTAAAAAAAAAGCTACCTCAGACTAAATAAGGTGGAGACGCAAGCCATTGGCTGTGACGGCCCTGATCCATTAAAAGGACTCTGCCCTGCGTCTCACCACAATCTACCCCCCATTTTCACAGTCGGCGTCCCGACGATAGCCCGTTGCAGCCCCATTCGAACCCTTGTTTCGAAGAGCAAGCACCAACATGGACTCGACTACAGGGCCACTGGGGCACACCCCCATCTGGCCGGCTGTCTGAGGTAAATGGGAATGTTAGAGATGTTGGCCCTGCCCATAGTCTGCCTGTCCGGTTGTAGAGCCAACTTCCCCAATGCTCGAACCTCCAGATCCACAGGCGATAGCATGGCACCTTGACCTACAACCGGATCAGACTCTCTACCAGCGTATACGGGTGTACCGTCAGTATGAACCACTCCGCCAGTACTCTCCCGTTTGAGTGTCTAACTAGGGGAGGGGCTGGCTGGATACTGACGTTTACCGGCAGGTAGCCCTTTGGTCCATCCGATGGTGTTGGGGGTTTCAGCAGGCCCCACCTGGGGCCCCGGACAGGGCAAAGGGCGACAACAGGCGTCCGCTACCGGATGTAGCAAGTGACGCCGGGGGCAAGAACGCCAGAGATCAAACATCCAATGTCGTCCTCCGTCATGACAACAGTCAGCGACTGGGCGGACTTGTGAAAGGGCGGGCCTACCGGTGCATCGCTCCCTAGCCGGCTTTAAGGAGACCCCGATGTCCTGTTCGACTTCGCCGATACGTCACTGGAGCAATAGTGTCATACCCACCGCCCCCGCCCGTTTGCTGGGGGGGCTTGATAACCTCATATATACCACTGGGCTCCACAGGTCCTGAATTTTGTGGCAGCCCTCCTACTGAGTTACGGAGGTTAGACCCGAACTCACACCTTCCCCAAGTGGTAGATCTTTAACCTGAAGGTCATAGGCCTCTTTTCCGTTACCGGTGCAGCTCGAAGGCGGCCTTCAGACCCCTGAAAGCGACTTGCAAGCCTTGGCTTGGTTGTTCTCAATCCAATCATGCACCGTCCGCCTACAGGGTCGGGTACTGTTTTCCCAGCAAAAAGTCAAGCGGCAGGCGTGCTCCTGGCGAACACAGGAAGTGAGGGGACCACCCGGTTGCTGAATGCGGGTGGTATTATAACAGAAGAGCACTGTGGGAGGCACGCAACACAATCTCCTTTACGAGGAATGCTGGCAGAGTACGGAGGAGGTTAGTAAGGGTGCGGTTAAACCGCCTCACACTGGCCATTACCGCAGAATGTAGGGCGTGGTGCGTGATTTTCTCCACTCATAGAGCGGCAAAGTTGTTGGATGAAGTTGCCTCACAAAACGACCTTGTCGGAATGGATCGAGCAGGGACACCGAACTTGTAAAACCACTCATGGAACTAAGCACTCTTGCCAGACGTGTGTAGGCACGCTGGTCCGGGTTGGGATGGCTAGCCAGAAACTGACTAGACACGTCAGTCCATAGACCTAGAACATTTTCCACACCCGCCGAGACGGTTCCAGTGACGTGAAATCCACAAGCAATAACCTCATCATTTGGCCTGAGAGCCAACAGAGCCCCATAAACCTACGTGCTGGGAGTTAAGTGTCTTTGCAGTTTTGACATCCCTCGCACTCAAAGCACCAACGAGCCACATCGGAGGACTGCCGGGCAAAATAGCACCGTTTACGGGCCAAGTTCCAAGGTCGCTCCACCCCTGGTGGCCAATGCTCCTGATGTAGCTTGGTCAGAACATCAGACTATCCGACTAAGCGGAAAGTAACAGTTGGAAATATTCCTCTGCTCCGTCGAACGAAACACCCTAACGGTACATAGCACCCTCCCCTTCCACTAGTCCGGTCCACTGGCGTAAGAGAACCAATGGCCGACTTGGAACTCACTGTCTCTCCGCAGCCCAGTTTAACACCTCGCCTCCAGTGTGGCACAACCTCCTGGAAGACGATCTTGTTCCTGAACCGAGATGCAAATGGGAGGTTTGGTTTCAGGGACGCCGTAACCACCGCTTGAACCACCCGTTGTTCCTGGCTGTGCCTGCTCAACTTGCTGTTAAGGCAGTTGGAAGGCTCGTGCCAGGGCAAATCGCCAAAACAGGAATGGTCCGAAGGGGTTTTTCTGCCTCGACCAGAGCGTCCGCTGTGCGGTTCTGTCTGCCGGAGCGATTTTTGATCTCGTAGTCCAAATGGAGCCACTGGGCAACCCACGCTGCCTCTAATGCCTCCTAGTTTTGCCAGTGGACAGCTGACTGACTAGGGGATTGTTGTCCGTAACGATAATACAACGTGCCGCAACAGATACTCCTCCAACTTTTCGGTGAGGGGCCACTTGAGCGCACAACAACTCCACTTCATGGAACTGTAGTTGGACATGTTGCGCTCAGTGGGTCTAAGGACACACGGCTAGCATAAGCTATAGGGCGCACCTTCCCTCCCTGTTCCTGAGATAGAACACCCTAATCCGCGTTAACTTCGCATCCACTTCGGAGATAAATGGCAGCTGAAAATCAAGCATAGGCAAGAGACAGGAGCCGTGGTCAGCTTTCTCTTTAGGCATCAAAAGCTTGTTTGGCAACTCCTTCAGACCAAAGGACAGCACACCTTTGGCCCGGACCTCGCTTTGGATTTAGTGCACACAGCGCGCGCCACCAGTCTTGTGGGAGCGGGGCCGCCACCATGGCAAACCCCTCCACAAACCCGCAGTATAGCTTGCGAACCCCAAGAAAGAACGCACTCCGAGACGGTGCTAGCACACGCCAACTACCCAATGCCTCAATCTTTTTAGGGTCCTCCCACCCACCTGATCGAAATGACGTGAACCAGGTAGCCAACCTCCTTTTGAAAAATGCACATTTGCTCAACTTGGCCTTAAGGCCTCATAGCTGCAAAACGCCACCCAGAACAAGTTCCAACCGTCCAACAGTGTTCGTGAAACAGAGTAGAAAAGACCACAATGTCATCCCAAGTTACAGTAACAGTTTTGACATTGCTGGTCCCAAAAATCCTTTCCATCAACCGTTGAAGAAGGTTGCTTGTGCGTTACAAATGGGCCGAATGGCATTCTCTCTGCCATTCGAAAAAGGCCGAAAGGTGTACAGAATGCCGTCTGGCCGATCACACCCATCGCAACAGGGGCCTGGTGAACCCGCTTGGCTAGTCCCATAGTGGAGAATCCAGTGGGGCTCCTGTCCAATGCATCGAGGGACTCCTCGATGGCGGAAGAGGAAAGCGCTTGCGTGTCTTCGCATTTAGGTTGGCGGTAGTCAACGCACATGCGGAGACTAACCATCCTTCTTTTCGGGCCAACACTATAGGGGACGCAATAGGCTACAACTCTCGTGATAATTTTGTTGCTCCATCAACAGATTGATATGAGCCTTACCCACCTCATATTCCGATGGGAAGATCGCCTGTATCGTTGTCGAACTGGCGCCTTCGTCGACCATGGAATCTGAATGAGAGAGGAGGTTAAGTAAACACAAGTCCCCATCATGGAGGCAAAGATTCGCTGAACCGCTGTAGCAAATTCCCGGACCATTCCTGGTCTGAAAGCCTCCAAGACAGAGAGTCAATTTCTCTCAATCTGGGATGCGACTGATGGTGTAACCATCTGGAAGGTAACAGTGGCCGTCACAGTGGTTGACCTCGGTGACACTTGTGGGCAAACTCACCACTTGCATGCAACACAAACTACCCAACGGTGCGAGATACAGTAAACATCTACCGTGCCACATTCCACTATCGTTATGTGCCTAGTACTACGGCTCACCCGGATCAGAGATGCGAGGCCAACAAGCCCGCGGAAGTCCTCTCGTCCGTGCTGGAGCCTGCCATGGGCTAAAATTTCAGGCCCGGCCTGGCCCGCCTCTGGCAATCAGGCCTAACCGACCCGCCCGACAAATTAAGCAATTACTGAGCCCGAGCCCGAACCCGAACCCGATAAAAAGGGCCGCTATTTAGACATCCCGTTTCCCGACACTTCGGTGCGTAATAGTTCTCAGAAGCCGACTTGAACAAATAAACCAAATAATACTTTACACACACGACGATAACCCTTGCAAAGGACAAGCCGTTCATGAATTTAATTAGACCTCAATGTCCGAAATAACGGTGAATGTCGTCAAAAGCAGCATGTAAAGGACACCAGGATAGACTATAGGCTATATGACATCGGTAAATCTGTATGCGCCCGCGGGAGTAGATAAATGAGCAGCACACATGAGAGCTCCTTGTTCCATAGCGCAACTTAGTAAGCCCCGTGTAAGATAAATAAAGAAATTGAATCACTTTGAATTGAATATTTATTAAATAACAATCCAAAACTATGTAGGCTATTGCTCACCTAATAAAGGCAACAAGTGCAATATAGACCGCTTCCAACACAGCCTCTTATAGTACAAAGTAACAGAAAACCACTCAACATCTTTGAGTTGGTTCCAAATAATCCCCCCCACAAAACACAGGCAAACCTATTACAGTCCATCTGGGTTTTTATTTCGCTGCGCTGTGCAGGAAGAGAAAAATCGCTTCCACGGTGGATGCCTTCGCGAGGTCCGCCTCACTTCCAGCGTCCGGCCGGCGTGCTGAGTTCCGTTCACTGGGCTGCTGCTTGCGCGGGATAACTCAAGACATAACCGCGCAAGTGTAGCAAGCATTGGGAAGAGTTGCCTCAATGCCGTTTCCACACCATTCCTAGGTAGGTCTCGGTCATTCTCCTTGCTGGCCGTGGTTCATGTTGAGGTACAGCTGGACCTCATCCACTGTGTTACTTCTCGGGCGATGGTCACGCCACTATATTCTTCTGACGAAGACCTCCTTTTGGCTGGTGGCTCAGCGTCTGGCTCAACGTCGCGACCACCAGGCCCAGCAGCAGCTGCAGCAGCTGCAGCAGCTGCAGCAGCGTGTGCATCTTTGTAGAGGGTGACGCTGCGTCTTGCCTCCTCGAGGGTATCAACTCTATCCTCTTCAGTCAGCATTCGAAGCTGGCTGAATTTAGGCCAGAGGAAAATGGCCAGTCTGTGTAGTGGTTGAATTATCACTTTCTTCGTCATCCACTCTAGGTGACGCTTGCGGATGGTGGCCTGGTACATAGATGGAATAAGAGATAGATTTAATAGGCTACATTTTATTTAGCTTGATTAAAACATTTTTCACCAATTTAAGCTACATTTTTTACCCCTAAAGATATTATTAAACCAGTAGCCTAATAGCCTACAATAAGACACCATGAAGAGATATGCAAGTTAAAATGTTAGACCTACCTGGTAAGGGGTATCATCGCTTTTCGGCTTGCAGTGAAGAAGGAGCCTCCCGTGCCACAGAACAACGATGTTCAACGTTGGGTACAGTTCGCCTTCTAACTCCCGCTGGGCTTCGTAAAAGGGATGAAGGAAGTCCACCATAAAGTGCAGCACATCAGGGGATACGTCGGTGATGTAGTGAAAGGCTTCTGCCCGGTCCTGCAGTTTCTCTAGTAGCTCTGGATATACCGCTTTGACGGACTCAAGAGTGAGATACTGAGTACTGTAGCGCGTCTCGCACATTTGTTTGACGGTCCTGGACAACTGGCTAGTCATTCCACTCTGTTTCAAATACCGGACTAAGGCCTTTACAGCCAGGAGAGTCTCTGAGACCTCTGGGGTTGATTCAGAAAGCTCTGCCACGTTGAGGGCATGTCTCATGACAGTATTATACACATGATCCTGACAGTCCAGACGTCGGTATGGTCGTAGCGCAGACACAATGAGCCCTGGTATCTGTACCCACACTACTTTCATCCACGCTCGCTATGGAAACCGATGTGACACAAGCTGCCTGCAAATCGGCGATGGTTGGCACCGTCTTAAACTCGTCAGAGGACTTGGCTGTAGTACTTTTACTTCAAGGTCTGAAAATCCTGCAGTGATATAGGTGACAATTTATTAACATGATCTTACTTTCGGAAATCGCGGTCCACCAGTCAGGTCATGCCGACTTACGACAGACCACAACGTCTTTACTCTGCAACAATATCCGTGTTTCCACTGCCATGTCTGCTCCGCGAGAATATATGGTCAGGGGACACTGTCCAGGCAAACCACCGATATCTGCCTATTGATCAGCTCTGAGCCGCCATCTTGCAAAAAACCGTCCCGCCACCGGGTTAAAAAGCCAATCCTCTGGCAGCAAATCCACAGCACTCATACTCGCTTTTTTCACCTGAGCTGGCACTGGGCTTGGGGTAAAAAAAGATGCAAGGGATTGTC
>OLKM01007943.1:0-10304 GCA_900291075.1 Melanogrammus aeglefinus | reverse complement strand
GTATGAAATGGCAGTTGGCAGTTAAGCGGCTGACGTGAGAAGGTAGTTTCTAGTTGCCAGGAGACGGGACATGATGTCAAACAACAGGATGAGACTGACGTTGCACGGATAGACAGGCATTACTTTTAAAAGCTACAGCATCCTCTTTTCATGTGACATATGAAAAGTGGCACAAAACCCAATGGAATATGTAAATAATGTAATTTGCATCTTTTTTGCTGACATTTAATTTTTTAGTTATTACATTGTATTTTGACGTCTGTACATTTGAAACACTCTTACCTATCATTTGAGTCAGAGTTCAAAACCCACATCCCTTTTTCTTCCCGATTGAAAGCTGCCAAAAGAATGAGGCTGTTGTGTGGAGCCTTTTGTGGCCTGCCCCCGTTTCTTGTTTGCCTTCAAACCAGTCCAGCTCTAGAGTTGACTGTTCAAGCACAGCTGCGCAGCAGGCGGACTCTAAACAATATAAGCTGTTAAAACTTCTGCTATAGAAATTACCCAGCACATACTCCCCCACAAAGTAGCCACGAAGGCTACCTGTTGTGGAGGTCCCTCACAAGTGGAAAGGCAGGTCAATTGTCTTATATGTACATCTTCAGGTTGCATTACCTCCTAGCCTGATTATGACAACCCGCCCCCCCCTAACTGAATCGGGGGGAATCATAAACACTAGCCGACCTTGTCCATTTGGCAGGTAAAATCTCATTATCAAAAGGTAGCTGTTGATGGGTTTGGTATTATCCTGCACCCGATCTTTTAGTAAAAGGGTGCAGCGCTTTCTGGGCCTACCCAGAAATAAAATATCAACAAAACTATTCTATATAGGCCTATTTTTTTTAAAACTATATTTTAAGTTGGCGTGTCAATCATTCCTTTGTTCCTTAGCAGATTCCAGTGAGTGGACAAAGATGGCGTAGGAATTACCCGAAAGTGCCTCTTGCAGCTGCTTCATACTGGGGAAGCAGCATTTATGTAGTACTGTCTTTACCATTCAGATTCTCCATGCACAACTGCCCTCATTCGACGGCGTCTATTTGCAACATACACCATTTTTAATAGAGAGAGACTGCCTAAAGAAGCCTCTTGCTGTTAATTCTGGCCGTACACTTTATAAAAACCAAATTGATCCCAAAGTATTGCAAGAAATATCCTGATAAATATCTCAAGTGTGATAAACATTACAAAAGATCTCCGTTTATACCAAGCAGGCGGACGCAGTCTTGTTCCTATCACAGGAGTATCCCGCAGCCGGTGCCTAGCATGCCACAAGAACCACGCACCACAACGACAGAAAGTGGATCTGTACACACGTGTGAGTCAACAACAAGTGCCACTAGCAAAAGCTTGTCCAGGATAAATAATATATCAACCTGACATGAGTTACAGAAGAGATGCTGGAATCATCGGCGCGGGATATGACATTGAGATAAAGATAAACCAGATGGACAACTTTGTTTTGCCCAAGAAGACAAACTGTGTGCTGGCGATGGTTAGTAACATGTGGTCCTCCTCGGTACAAGTGTCAGATAGCATACGTACAAAGAGCTTGCCACAGCATATCAAAGTGGGTGTCGTCTTGGTGCTGGGTTTATCTGTGCCAGTTCGACCCGGAACGTTATTACTGACATTGCAGGTTCGCAATTTTACTTGGCTTTTGAGAACTCCCCCGGCAAAGACTACATTCAGAGAAGGTGAACGGACCCTTGTTCTTCGAGAGAACCTGTGCCATCATTTTTGGAGGCGACGAGAGCTAGAATATGAAGATTGTGAAGAGTTATGCCGGGATGATTCTTTCATAACATGTCAACGACTTTCCCATCCAAGCGATGGCCCAACACCGGCTCGAGTTGGACACAGAACGACGAAGAGAGTACAAGAATGTACTTTGCTTGGAAGCGCGTTTATACTACTGCACGCGCGCATGTTCTGCACCCCTTTGCAAATGTTCACGCTATCCCACCTGCTTGGCCTGTGACCACATATCGGAGGACAATCATATAGAGTTGTTCATAAATCTGTATGGGTGGTATTATTAAGCAGATGACTGCTTTATGTAGGGCTGTGGTCTTCAACAGGGGGCAAGTTCTTGTATCTCTTTCCAATGTATATCTAAAGTATATACCAATTTTCCCTCCTAAATCCTTTTTCCATTCTCTTGATAGCTCACTCTCTCATTTATTTGGAACAAAAGCACCCCTAGGATCAAAAATTAATTCTACAAAAACCTAAACAGTTGGGTTGGCCTAGCTCTCCCTAACTTTTTGCCTTACTATTGGGCTGCAACATACAATATTTGTATGGGTGTAGCACCAACAGCCAAACTCCATCATGGCTGCAGGTTGAGGATGAATGCTTTGGCGCGATGCTTGGTCTGCGGAGCTTTGGGAAGGTATTAGCGTCAGTCGCATGGGAGCATGCCCTGAGGTGGTCAACTCATCGTCTATCGGTCTTCTCTATCTGTCACATGTTCTGGTCTTTGCCCCACCCATGCTCCTTTCTGGACTTGCGTCTTTTGACTCCCTCTCAGCCATCACATCTGCTAACATCCAAACCCTCACCATTACTTCACCTGTGTGGTGTGCTTCCCATGGCCTCTCACTGCCCTCTTACTTTGCTGAGCTTGTTGCCTTTCTCGCACTGCTTGCAAGACGTGCAATTCTGTTGCGTTGGAAAACCCCTTTTCCCCCACTCACTCTCGGTGGATGAAGGATTCCCTTCATTTAGAACAAATTAGAGAAAATTAAACACACTCTTCGTATCTCAGAACGGAAATTCCATAAAATCTGGCACACCTTTCCTAGGTCATGGTGAGTATCACTCCACATAGAGGTTGACCCTGATGTCTAGACAAGCGCTTATATTATACACCACCCCAATATAGCAGTAGTTTGTAGTAGAGAAAGTGTTTTTTATATATATATATTTTAATTATTATTATTATAAAAGAAAAATGTATCAATATTTTTTTTTTCTTCATTTAGTGCTGTTAGTGTTATTAGTTTATTTTGTGTGTTTTGTTACCAAATGAGCATGCATGACTTGTATATGTGTATGTTTCTGTATATGTTAAGGCATGCATGGCCAATTCACTACCATTATAACCTGTATCAAAGCCCATTTTACCATATTTCATGATACTTCTCTGTAAGGGAGTAAGGGGATGGGAGTCGGGGGTACTGTCTCTTTCCTTAAATACCTTATTTCACAGAATGTCCAATTTAACTTAATGTTATGAGGTGTACTGTATTCTGTTATGCTCAAAATCTCAAAAATAAATCCATATATTGAAAAAGGGATGTTTCGTTGACTGTCTAGTTCACAGTCCATTAAATAGTGATCTTCATTACAGTCTCCACAAAAGCTTCTACAGTGCATTATGGCAAACAATCGCAACAAAAAACGCCTGCAGAAATTCTCAAACCACCCCGCTAGTCTCAGCGTGATTCATGTACAGTTATGTCATCTGTCATTGGCCAATGTTAGGTCATTATTAACCAAGAGTGCTTGAATTAAAATCAGAAGGAGACAGTAGGTAGGTGCAGCTCGAAAACGACCTCCCACACCAAGAGCAATGGAATCATTTGTTATATGCCTTGTGACGTGGCTTTTGATCTGTACATTTTGGTTGCGCATGTATTTTTGGAATTTTTAATTGCCTGCAATATAAATTCTGTAGCTATTGACCTAACATGTGTCTTTGCTGTTCAATTTCTAACAATAGTACTCTATGAGTAATATATCGGCGGAAAGCACTGTTTGTAGGGTTTTGCAAAATTGTACCAGCTTGACATTCAGCCAGCCAGTGTGGATGTGGTCACCCTCATCTTCGTCCTTTCGGCCATCCACCCCAACAAGATGGTGCGATCCCTGGAGAACATTTTCTGGGTGAGGACAGCAATGGAAATGCCATGTTCGATGTCACATTTCAATAGCTATATATTATTTTGTATTATGTGCATTATTTGATTCTACTTTTTAAAGCCTGACCAGTTCTTAAAACAGTAAAAAAACCTGTAGCGGAAACCCTTACTTAACTCCCCCACCTACTCCCTAGTCAGATGTAGGCCTATATCTGGATAAGTCACTTTGGATTTAATGTCTGAATGGCTGAATAGTAAAGCAGTTCCCTTTAAATGGAAGGTGAGCGTGGAATGGTACAGAAAGATTTGCCTCTGTTTGTGTGTCTCAGGTGTTGAAGCCAGGAGGCTGTGTGTTGTTCAGGGACTACGGACTCAACGACCCACGCCATGCAGAGGTTCAAAGCCGCCAACAAGCCTGGGGCAGATCTTCTACGTCCGGCAAGACGGCACCATTTGTCCTTCTTCTTCTCCAGAAGGCCAGTTTTTATGATTGCAGACCGGGAGGGACGTCCAATGCCATGTGCAGTGCATTCCCCTGACTACAAAATACTCTTGTGTGTCACTTCCTTCTTCAGAGCTCCTTGCTGAACTGTTTGAAGGGAGGGGCTTCTGCTCTGTGGCCAATGACTATGTCTTCAGAGAGACCGTGAACAAGAAGGAAGGTCTCTGTGTGCCGAGGATCTTCCTACAGAGTAAATTTACAAAGAGTCACCAAACAGAGACTTCACCCTGAAGAAACAAATCCAACCCTGTTCACACAAGGATTCTTTTTTTCACCATAAGCTTATAGGTTGAGAATCTATTATGGATGGAAGCCTTCACGCACATACTGAAAACTGTTAAACGGCCAAATACCATGTTTGCAATAGGATCTTTGATCTCCATTCTTACTTGAGGATGAGTATCTTGATTCTACACACATTTTACATGTTTTAACCAATTTTTTAATTAAAGGAAAACAACCAAAAAATACCAGTGTTTTTTCTTTTTGTTAATGTGATTTTAGTTTATGTGGGCAACCATACTATTACACATAAAAAAAACTTAAAAACAAGAACAAATCCTAATTGCAATGTTCCTTCTCTGGGTATAATAAGTAGTTTCATTTAGCTGGATGAAAGCCATTCATTTGTATATCTCAGAGTAGACAAAATGATTTTTAATGTCAGCGGACCTCATGGAGGTTAATGCACTTTATATCTATATTTATTTATTTTATAAGTTAGATTTAATAAATTACATTTGTATTTGATCAAATGTTTGATAGCCAGAAATTGACCATAATTAATAACATTAATTAATTGTTGATTAAAGGGTGCCATATAATGATGTTTTTCCAACAAGTAGACATACTATATGAGTTCCAGTAAACATGTTTTAGAGCTGTTTGCTGAGAATAGCTTTTAGGAAAAAAAATCTCAACCTTACCGCTCTGTTTCAGAAGCTTTAATGCAAATATAGCTTGCTTCCCATTTGCATACAAATTGAGCTGTTTCAAATGAGGTGAACCACAGCATGATGAGAAGTGATTGTTGCCTTTTGCGGACTCTCTGGCGCTCTATATGTAGTATATATAATATATATATATTCTTATTATCTAATAAATAACAACAATAATAATAATAATAATATTAATAAATGGTAGTAATTATATACATTGTATATAGGTATCTATATAATACAATGTTATTTTTTTCACCGGCCAAAAGCTATGTGCGCCTCCGGATGATATTATGAATCATAAAGACTGGGTCTGAGGTCTCTGGTACCACAAGTAAAGACTCGTAGTATGGATTATCTTAGGCCATGGTTGAGAAGAATTGGGGGAAAGGAACTTTGGCTTTGACCCTCTGAAGTCCAGATTGAACTGCGACATAGAGGAGAAACGGTTTGTAATGAGCTGAGGCTGGCCGGACTTGCCGCCCTGAGCACCCCCCCCCCCCCCCGCCAGAGCTCCCCCGCCGGAGCTGCCGGACTGAGCTCCTTCGACAGCTCCTGGCAGGGAAGCTCCAACGGGGCAGCTCCGGCGGGGGAGCTCCGGCAGAAGTTCAGCAGCTCCGCCGCACTCCGTGCCAGGCAGTGACATGTATCAATCTGACAAATTAGAAATCTATTTTTGGAATCTCCTTGCTTCTGAAATGCGCGAACTTTCTCTGCCAAGCGCTCTCGTCCGCTGGTCCACAAGATCATAATCATGCTCTGATGGAGGGGGATGGGGAAGTTGGTGGTAATATTCCACATGTGCCTGCTTTCCTATGTGGGAGTCCTGTGCCGAAACTGACTTGCTTGTTTGGTAGCTGTAGGCAGGGTATATTCAGAACTGCTTATCCCACCCAAAAAACCGAACCAAATCCCAGGAGAAGTGTTTTTTTCCTAATACAGTGGCAAGAAAAATGATGTGAAACTTTTGGAATTTCATGGTTTTCTGAATGAAGGTATCATACAATATAATTTGATCTTCATCTATCAAGTCAGGGCTATTTGACAAATAAAAATGTATCTAAAATAAACACAATTTTTTTTTGTCTTTAATGAGAACAAAGAAAATAAACTCATAGTGCTTGTGGAAATTTGTATGTGAACCCTTAAGTTAATGACCTCGAAAAAGCTAATTTGAGTAAGGTCTTAGCACAACTGGAGTCTTGTTAAGATAATTTAAGTTTGGAGGTGTGGATTACAGCTACTTTGACTGGTAAAAACCCCTCAAACTTTTGGAGTTTGCTTTGCACCAGAAGAACACGCTTATGTAAGCCATGCATCACAAAAAAGAGCTTTCAGAGGATCTAAGATCAAGAATTGTTGATTTACATAAGGCTGGCAAGGGTCACAAAGTTCTTTCAAAGTCAAAATCCACCAGTCGACAGTTAGGCAATCATCTACAAATGGAGAAACTTTGGGACTGTTGCTATTCTACCAAGAAGTGGGCGGCCAGTTCAAAATGACACTAAGAGCACAAATGAAGACTCATCAATGAGGTAAAGAAACAACCCAGAATGACATCCAAAGATTTGAAGGCATCCTTGGATCTTGCTAACATCTCTGTTCATGAGTCGACAATTTGTAAAACACTGATCAAGCATGGTATCCACGGCAGGACACCACGAAGGAAGCCACTGCTTACTAAAAAGAACATGGCTGCACACCTGAAGTTTGCAAAAGAGCTCATTGACACTCCACAGCGGTATTGGCAACATGTTTTGTGGACTAACGAAACTAAGATCAAACTATTTGGAAAAAACACACAGCACTACATCTGGCGTAGAAAGGGCACGGCATATCATCATGTAAACATCATCCCAACCATAAAGTTTGGTGGAGGAAGCGTCATGATATTGGCCTACTAAAGGTTCACTTACTTTGTCTACTGCCATTTTGAATGTTGAATGAGTGTGTTAAATAAAGATATGAAAGATCAGATTTTTTTTTGTTATTACACATTATGTTTGTCAATACCCTTGATTTAGATGAAGATCAGATCACATTTTATGACAAATTCATTCAGAAAAGAATGAAATTCCAAAAGGTTGACATACTTTTTCTTGTGACTGTATGTCCGCATTTAAGAAAAAAAAAGTAATTGAGGAGACCAGTGAGATCAGTCTATTGAGCCTTGAAACCCCCCGTTGTAAATATCTTGTTAGGGGGCGAACGTGGGGACCCAAGCACAGGACACAGATAGGCAGAGACCGGGTAAAGGGAACAGATTTATTGGAAGGCTGGCGGGTAGTCAGACAGGCAGGGGTCCGTTAACAGGCGGGCGATCAGACAGTCAGGGGCTTGGCACAAGCGGGGAGTCAGGCAGGAAGGGGTCCGGTAACGAGCAGGCAGCCAGGCAGGCAAGGATTCGGCGGCAGACGGGTAGTCGGGCAGGCAGGGGTTCGATAACGAAGAGTTCTAGGTAGGAAGAGAGAAGGTTACCAAGGGGAACAGACTAAGGAACTGAGCCACGAGAATGCTGGTAGGATCGATACAACCTAGATAGACGAAACGACGAACTGGCGCCGGCTGGTAGGAGAACCCCGACTTAAGTAGGGAATGGTGATTGGAGATTGCCGACTGGTTTGAGAGGGGAAGGACCACTGGCGTCAGTAGCCACTAGATGGGGGTAGTGGATCGTGTAGCAGGGCAAGGCGTGACATATCTGTGGTCAGAGACAAAGTACAACAATATATTTCCTCATGGGACATGATGGTGATGGAATGTTTCAACATGTTATTGACAAACTATGCAGACACAGATGCAGTGGGAAGTGCTACATCCTCCAACCAGAAATAAGTCACCAACAGAGAAAGATTTCCTATATCTATCTCTGTGATAAACAAACGCCTTGAACAGTGTGAAACGATGCAGCACACTGAGTCGGACTACATTAACACCCCTTCCTTTTCATCAAATGATGAAGATGCAAGGGAAACTGAGAAATCGAGCTGTGTTTCTGTTAAACAATTTTTTTTTCATCAGGTTGTATCATTAATTTCATAATAGGCCTGTCTCCTACCCAACTCTTGGGTCAATTCAGAAGGTATTCATAGACGGACCACTATTTATCACTATTTAATTTAAAGTGAGTTTACTGGTATTATGTTGCTTTACTCTTTGGTCGTAGTGGGGGCGGGGTATAGTTTGAGGATCAAAATGTTTAAATGTGGCACATGAAAATGTGTATGTGTTCATGTACTGTATGTGTCGATGTATGTGCGTGACGTTTATCCAACAGTATTGGGAGTTGCAGAGTGGTTGGTGTAAGTTTGGGTCTTCTCTGCATTCTACAAGCCACCCTCAACATTTCACTGCGCCTTCATAAAACCTGTAAGTAGGCCTATATCCATCTGTAAGATCACATTTTCTCAGCAAACTGTATAAGAGAAAAAGGGTTAGGTTTATGAGAAGCCAAGGTTTAAGGCTGAGATCCCTTTGGCGTTGACCCTGCCTCACTAAGAGGAACCTCTGGTCAGATGTGTTTCTTCCCTTCCCAGCCGAGCCTTTCAGCTTCGGCCGCAGCTGTGCTCCCAACGCCACTGCTGATTGGACCGTCAAAGACTTGGTTTCAATGAGATTTCAATTGATAAGTCAGAGGCAGTTGCTACAAAGAGCACACGACGATCTAGAGGCCAAGTTCAGAGTCTGCAGCCTGGCTCTGGGCGATCGGATCTGCCGCCCAGATGTGGACATCTACATCCAAAAAAGGGATTTCTACAACATGGTGGTCCGAGAAAGAGATGAACTCAAGGACCAGATCTCCCTCCAGAGAAATGTGGTAATGGAACTCCAGCGGCAGAGAAACAGGCTGCTCATGCACATTTCCAAACTGGGTGAGTTTTATTAGGTCCAAAAAGATTGTATTATTTATAAATAATTGAATTTATGAAAGTACATCCTGGATGGTAGGTTACAATCATCAAAAGAGATTAAAATATTTGTTTTTTAGAGTACAAATTAATACAGCAATTGTATCTAGGCCTATAGGAGCTATACAAGTCTGATTGCAAAAAATATTTTTTACATTACGCACAGTTGAGATATTTCACAGCATGTTTAACACTTTACAATATTGGTACGTTAAATAAGCATTAATGGACATTATTTAATGCATTAACTAACTAACAAATTTACATTTAACTCATGGTCGAGTAATCATTCGTCAGAACAGCGTTCAAATACAAATAAATAACTAATGTTATTTATAAATGATTTAATATGGTTAGGGTTAACGTTAACCGTGACGTTAACCATAACCCTCACCCCAATGTCAGTGCTTTAATGTAATGGCTATTTCCGCTTTTATAAAATGGTCAATTAATATTGACCGCAGGTTGTCTTAAAGTGTCGTGACTAGTGTCAAGTAGCATATATGATATTGAAAATATAGGCCTATATTATTGACTATTCTACAGAAGTGTTATTTTGTTTGTATTTTATTTATATAACAGGGAAATAAAATGTAGGCCGAACTAAATACATAGCATTTGAAGAGCTGAATCACAGCTGTGTTTTTGTTAAACCTTTTAGATTGAGCAGAAACACTTTTGAACATACAGTTAGTAATTACATTTACTAAGGGGCTGTTTTTAAAACGACAAAAAAAACTTAAATACAAATAAAAAATCAACGCAACTCTAATGTCGCCCAGCTGGTGGGAGGGTGATGAAGTCATCCTTTGCGTATAAGGCGTCAACACTAATCCTAACAGGAAAACGCATAGGTCAGTTTGGAACTCATCCATCCTTGGATCTGGTTTCAGAAAAGTGTGTTTTCGGGAACCGAAAAATGCCGGATCCATCTGGACGGTCATCCCAAATCGCAAGACTTATGCGTTTTCAACAAAAAATCGATTCCTTGTGGACGGGACCTTAGTATACCAGCACTCCCTCTCGAGGGATATTGATTAATTACATATCAAGAGATATTTTTCACAGCAGAGTCATTGGGGGCATGGGATCA
>OLKM01007942.1:2500-10305 GCA_900291075.1 Melanogrammus aeglefinus | reverse complement strand
CTTCGCTGCCGCTCTGTTGCTCAAAGGTTGTAAAAGAAGCTAAAGTAGATATTGTGCCTCGTCCCGCGGTGCCGGGGGAGCAGGGAGGTGTAGGCTGCTGTGCACTGTTTGAATAGAGATCTTAGGACGGGATGGAAAGGTGGGGGTGTTGTGTCAGGGAACTGAAGGTCTGATCTGTGAAGCCGATGTATTCTGTGAGACGTATCGGGTTAAACCGCCCGGTCACGTAGCGCGAGGCGAGGGGCGGGGGGTGGGGGGGTAATGGCCTTTCTCGCCGTCCCCGTGTAAATCTGCTTTTCAGAGGTAATTTCCAACAACAAGGAGTGGCATGTCTTATGTCTAAGCTGCAGCCTGGGTAGGCCAAGGTTTTTAGACATCATTTCCTATTATGTGACGGTCGGTGCTGGACACAGGCAGACCCTGTGTTGGGGCGGGGGGGGGCTTTCTTTATTACGGATCTGTTTTCAACTCCAAGGACAAGATGTCCTTCAGCCTCAGTTGAGACCAGATTCCACTGAATGTGTCTCTGAGCGCGGGACTCGGGGGAACCGGGGAGGGGGACCGGGGGAACAGGCGGGGTTTATTAACGGGCGCATTTATATTCATTTATATTCAGACCTGTTTGAGCCGGGAACATTTCACTGCAGCTGAAACAAAGTCATTGGGATATCTGGCAAGCAGCGTTTTGTGTCGCGCCAGTGTTGTTGTGGTGTTGTGGAGGTAGAAGAGAGTCAACAGACTCCCAGTCATTCATACAGAGATGGATTGATTGCAGCACTTTGTTCAGGGGACATTGCTGAGCCAAGCTGAGTCATAACCACAGCTCCCTGGTAAAAGTGAAACGATGAAATCCCACAAGAGGCCGGCCCGAGACAGACTGGGCCCCGTCTCATTCTGCGCTCATACCCCTAACGGCTCCTGGCGCAATGTTTGCACCGAGGTACTTACTGACGGAAACATAATGCTCACAGTCGTGTTTTAATGTATTTTGAAACCTTGGACAAGGGTAGTAGGAAATGACTGGGTGAACAAGGACCGTCTTAAGGTAGAATCAATCAGAGAGGAGGGTCCCCGGACCACTGGGAGTCCCACTCTGGATCAATGCGGTTCAGGGTCCTGAGTGCGGCTCGTCCATCACACTCCGGTGGGCGGGTTCAGAGTAATGGCTTCATGCGTGTAAAGCGGGCTTTATTGACTGGTTTCATTCTCCTACTGGGACGTGAACTGGCCTCCCAGTGCTGTGGGACCGTCCTTTCTCATGGACGCGCCTTGTGTCTCAGTAACAAGGTTGCTGTCACTTAGTGGCTTGGGTTTAATTTTGATACATTTCCAATTGATTTTCTCCACTTGACATTTCTGAGAAACGATCGCCTCTTTTTCTTCAGCAAGAGCGATCTCTGGTGTGCAGGACGCCTTTGGGGAGGTGCATGTGTGTCCATTTTGGTCCATGAGCCAGTGTGTGTGTGTGTGTGTGTGTGTGTGTGTGTGTGTGTGTGTGTGTGTGTGTGTGTGTGTGTGTGTGTGTGTGTGTGTGTGTGTGTGTGTGTGTGTGTGTGTGTGTGTGTGTGTGTGTGTGTGTGTGTGTGTGTGCGTGTGTGTGTGTGTGTGTGTGTGTGTGTGTGTGTGTGTGTGTGGTGTGTGTGTGGTGTGAATGGTCATGTGTGTGTATTACATAACTGGTTCTCAAACCTGTCTGTTTAAGCCAGTCTTCACCCTTCAGCGTGTGATCGTGTGCGGTTGTAAGAGTGCAAGTGTTGCCTAGCACCCTCTTAGACAGACAATGAGCTCGCAGTGTGGCTGGGAGGAGCATGATATGAGCTCTCGTCCATCTCCCTGTCTTAGGTGGGACCCAGAGGCGAGGTCACTCCATGACAGAGGAACACGTCTGCCATGGAACTTATGCTAAATGTCCGCTCAACTTTGATTCGTAATTGAAATAAGTTCTCCTGATTGTCATCTTGTGAAGACCCATGGATATTATTCCTTATCCTGAGGCAGGACTGTTTATTTAGTTGAATATTTCTAATGTATTTGAGGTGGCATGGGGCTCAGGAGGTTGTCTTGTAACCGGAAGGTTGCCAGTTCGATTCCCGACTCCTCCTAGCTGAGTGTCGCGCTGTCCCTGTGCCGCACCCCCCCCCCCCCCCTGACTGCTCCCGGCGCCCTGGCTGTCGCCCCCTGGGGTTGGCTCCGATCAAAAGGGTGGTGAGTTGCTTTGGATAAGTGTGTCTGCAAAATGCCTTAAATGTAAATTTACACATTCTAAGTGACAACGGTACAAGCACACACATGGATCTGTTAGCAGATGTCCTGTGCAACACCGCTCTCATGACTCCAATGGAACGTGGCAGATCTACTTCCCCACAAAGAGAATCTGACATGGGGTGGTACCTTCTGTTCTTCTCTGGAGAGGGTCGATAAAGCAGTACCAGGCAGGGAGGGGGGGTGCGCCTGTGTGGAGGGATACTTGGTGTCAGCAGCCTTTTCATGTGCGGTGTTATGACCTTCCTGTGATGGAAGACCCTGACCTCGCCAGCTGGCTCAACAGGAGGCTGGTTGGGGTGTTGGTGGGTGGAGGGGGTGGTGGTGGGTGGAGGTGGTGGTGGGTGGAGGCGGTGGTGGTTTGAGTTGCCCTCATGCACAACAATACTGCTCTCCGATCCGCTAAACCAGCTGAGATTGAAACCTTCTTCAGCGCTGCTCTGAGCGCGTGGTTCTCTGCGTTGTCAAGGCAACGTGCAGCCGGTGTTCTCTCTGACCGGTGGCGTTGTGGTGGAGCCCCACAGCCAACGGCAACGCAGAACCCTGGAGCCTCAACGACCAATCAGAACCCGGCGTCCCTTGATGCTGGGGTGTCAGGTAAACACGGAGGGGGGGGGGGGGATGGGGGGCAGACCCCATTACGGCGGCCATGTTTCGCTCTCTTCCCCCAGATGGAGATCAACCCGGGGGGGGGGGGGGTGTTAATACACTGGCCCAGCGGGGGGCGGGGGGGTGTTGGGAGCACAGCTGCTCCACAACAAGGCAGGTGTGACATCGCCCACATAGTGCTGCTCCTCTGCTCAGACACTACGCCGCCCGTCCTGCTGGCTCTGCTGGCCCCTGTTCTCCCTCCCAGCCTCTCTCTCTCTCTCTCTCCCCCCTCTATCTCTCTCTACCCTCTATCACTCTCTCACTCTCCCCCTCTCTCTCTCTCTCTCCCCCCTCTATCTCTCTCTACCCTCTATCACTCTCTCACTCTCCCCCCTCTATCTCTCTCACTCTCCCCCTCTATCTCCCCCCCCTCATCACTCTCTCACTCTCCCCCCTCTATCTCTCTCTCTCTCTCTCTCTCCCCCCTATATCTCTCTCACTCTCCCCCCTCTATCTCCCCCCCCTCTATCACTCTCTCTCCCCCTCTATCACTCTCTCACTCTCCCCCTCTATCACTATATATGTCACCCACCCTCTCTCCCCGCTTTAATTCTCCCCCTGTATCACTCTCTCTCCCCCCTCTATCTCTCCCCTCTCTATCGCTCTCTCTCCACCCGCCTGAGCGGCCCCTGATTGGCCCACGCTCATGTCCCTAGACACCACCCCCCTCCCCTCCATGATGCGCTGGCAGGAGGGAGGGGGGAGGGGGGAGGGGGGAGGGGGGAGGGAGGGGGCACGGCCTGGGTGCTACGCTAACGTAATGGTTTCACTGCTACACTCCGCTAACATATTCACAGGGCACCATTCGCACATACTGCAGTATACGAACGCTAGCTCACGTTGGGTGCTGTGCTCACTGTATGCCATCATACAGATTCAATGTGTGCGATGCTATCTAAATGTATTCAACTGTGCACTAAGCTCACATACTTTATTTACTGTACACTGAGCTAACATACTGTATTCACTGTACACTAAGCTAACATACTGTATTCACTGTACACTAAGCTAACATACTGTATTCACTGTACACTAAGCTATCATACTGTATTCACTGTACACTAAGCTAACATACTGTATTCACTGTACACTAAGCTGACATACTGTATTCACTGTACACTAAGCTATGTATTCACTGTACACTAAGCTAACATACTGTATTCACTGTACACTAAGCTAACATACTGTATTCACTGTACACTAAGCTAACATACTGTATTCACTGTACACTAAGCTAACATACTGTATTCACTGTACACTAAGCTAACATACTGTATTCACTGTACACTAAGCTGACATACTGTATTCACTGTACACTAAGCTATGTATTCACTGTACACTAAGCTAACATACTGTATTCACTGTACACTAAGCTAACATACTGTATTCACTGTACACTAAGCTATGTATTCACTGTACACTAAGCTAACATACTGTATTCACTGTACACTAAGCTAACATACTGTATTCACTGTACACTAAGCTAACATACTGTATTCACTGTACACTAAGCTATGTATTCACTGTACACTAAGCTAACATACTGTATTCACTGTACACTATGCTAACATACTGTATTCCCTGTACACTAAGCTAACATACTGTATTCAATGAGAGCTAGCATACTGTATTCATTGTTGAATCTGGTAACTCTATTTGCAGTACGCTTTGCTGCATACTGTATTCCCTGTACACTATGCTAACATACTGTATTGACTGTACACTGTAAACATCCTGTAACGTGAACATGTCTAACATACTGTATTGACTGCAGGGCTCTCAAGTTTTGAGTTCAGATGGAGATTTTGTCGGCCGGGGGGCGGGGGGATGGAGAGGGCGTCTGGTTACCCTACGTACAGGAAACCCATTTTATTCCTACCTGTTCAACTGTTAAATAGCGGCCCAAATTGGTGGGCGCTGTCCCGGTCATTTCTCTGCGTGAGAAATACGAAGTGTGGCGCGTACTGTGCATGGGTTGAATTGCGCGTGTCTCACGCCCAATGCGTGAGACTTCTGTGACTACACTGTTAACATGCTGTAATGGTAACGTGTCTAGCATACTGTATTGACTGTACACTGTTAACATGCTGTCATGTTAACATGTCTAGCATACTGTATTGACTGTACACTGTTAACATGCTGTAATGTTAACATGTCTAGCATACTGTATTGACTGTACACTGTTAACATGCTGTAATGTTAACATGTCTAGCATACTGTATTGACTGTACACTGTTAACATCCTGTCATGTTAACGTGTCCACTGTGGGCGATGGCCCTCTCCCTGCGTTGAGCTCCGAGCCCGTCGCCCAGGGCTAGTTGGAGAGGTGATGGATGGCCTTGGGTTCTCAGGATCAATGGCGGTCATTTAGCAGATGGCCGTTGCTCATTTCGTGTGGCGCTGGCTAATGTTCCACGTGTTCCCCAACACGGCCGCCTGATGGCTCCGTCGATACCGAGGAAATCATTCGTACGCCGCCTCATTGCGGGTCGACAACAGCCTGCCGACCGGCTGACACCGTCCATCGACCCCCGGCCACGGCGCGGAGCTGGGGCCCGGGCCCCAGTGAGGAGTCCCACCGCGCCCTCCGGTGAAACGTAAACGCACTGCACTCACACAGCGGTGGCCGCCCAAAGCGCTTTGCAATCCTGCCTCGTGTTCACCTTCCACACACACGTTCACACACACGTTCACACACCGGTCTGGTCAGGGTGAGGTGCCTTGCTCAAGGACACCTCGACACTCAGCTGGTAGGAGCTCTACCTCCTGAGCCACGGGTCTTCGTAGACCTGCCGTCGGCTCCTAGTTTGTTCTGACACCGTTCTCCGCCGCCGCCACTCCGCCTGACATTTCCCCGGTGCTTCGGTCGCCTGCCGTCCCAGGCGGCGTGTCCGTGGGTAACGGGCTTCGGTCCCCAGGGGCCCCGAGCCAGGGGCCGAGGGGCCCGGGGGCCCCGCACTGCGTTCCCTGCTGCTGTGGTCGTCTGGGGGCCCAGCCTGATTTAGATCAGGCACCTCGGAGAACAGCAGGGGTCCTGGCCCCGGGGCCCGCCCGGTGTTATTGATAGGCACTGAGCGGGCCTGCCAATGCCCCCCCCCACCCCCCCTGGGGCGGGAGTGGGGGGTGTCACTCAGGAGGAGGGGCGGGAGTGGTGGGGGTGCTTGCATGCGTGCTTGTGTTTGCGTGTGTGTGTGTGCGTGTGTGCGTGTGTGTGTGTGTGTGTGTGTGTGTGTGTGTGTGTGTGTGTGTGTGTGTGTGTGTGTGTGTGTGTGTGTGTGTGTGTGTTCATGTGTGTGTGTGTGCGTGTGTGCGTGTGTGACTGTGCGTCTGTGTGTGTGTGTGATTGTTCGTGTGTGTGTGTGTGTGTGTGTGGTGTGTGTGTGTGTGTGTGTGTGTGTGTGTGTGTGTCTGAGTGTGTGTGACTGTGCGTCTGTGTTCGTGTGTGTGTGTGTGTGTGTGTGTGTGTGTGTGTGTGTGTGTGTGTGTGTGTGTGTGTGTGTGTGTGTGTGTGTGTGTGTGTGTGTGTGTGTGTGTGTGTGTGTGTGTGTGTGTGTGTGTGTGTGTGTGTGTGTGTGTGTGTGTCTCTGTGTCTCTGTGTGTGTGTGTGTGCGTAGCATTAATACATTCCGTATGTAAAGCCTCCATTGTTTTATCACGGCTCCATCTGTCCTCCACCGGGACGGACGGGCCTGTATGGGCAGGAGTGTCATGAGCAGCAATACTGTGATCACATACCTGTAGTAGGAAGTCACACACACACACACACACACACACACACACACACACACACACACACACACACACACACACACACACACACACACACACACACACACACACACACACACACACACACACACACACACACACACACACACACACACACACACACACACACGCACACACACACACACTCACACACACACACTCATCCAGGAGAATGGTTCCTTCTCATCTGGGTCCTGTCTCTCTGTCCTCACCCTACTCCCTCAGTCCATCTTGTCAATAATGGCGCCGCCCAGCTCAACCAATAGCAGGGCGGCGGTATCCTCAGTCCCTCTGCATGTTGGTGAGGGGCGCGGCAGGTGTGTCCCAGCGCACCGCCAGCTTCTACTATCTGTTCTGAACTGGACCGTGAGGGGGGGGCGGCCGGGGGGGGGCGGGGGGCGGGGGGCCGGGGGGGGGGGGGGGAGGTTGGTTAATATTTCATTAGTTAATTAGAGAGCGTCTGCGTTTGGCGGGAGTGGGACGTAGCTGGAGGCTGAGGGGTGTCAGGGAGGAGGGAACAGTCATCGCTTACTGTAGAAGTAACACACACACACATGAACACACACACACACACACACACACACACACACACACACACATGAACACACACACATGAACACACACACACACACCCACACACACACACACACACACACACACACACACACACAGGACACACACACACACACACACCGCATCACACACACCACACACACACACACACACACACACACACACCACACATGAACACCACACACACAGCCACACTACCACACACATCCCACACACACACAACACTACCCGCACACAACACACACACAACACCACCACACACAACACACCACACACCTACACACACACACCAATGACACACCCACACACACACACACTACCACAACACAACACACACACACCAACACACACACACACACACAACACACCACATCACACCACACACACACACACACACACACCACACACACACACACAGGCACAGGGCTTCTCGCTGAAGATGATAAGTGAGGTAAAGGATCCAGGAAGGGGACATGAGCGTGGGCCAATCAGGGGCCAGCCCCGGGGCGAGCAGCGGGGGCGAGAGAGAGAGAGAGAGAGAGAGAGAGAG
>OLKM01007941.1:0-10307 GCA_900291075.1 Melanogrammus aeglefinus | reverse complement strand
TCTCTGTCTCATGACCTCGATCGCCCTTCGCATAAGAGTAAGCGTGCGGAGTGCGCCACAGCTTCCGTTATACCGGCACAGCGAGACCGCCCCAGTACTTCCATAGCAGAGAATGATCCTGCAATAGAGCTCTCAGAAAGAATTGCAATGGGCTTCAAGGTCTGATTGTTGCCGGCCTGCTTTCTTGCCTCTGTAGCTACAACAGAAAAGATGCATCACAGCATGTGGTCCAGAACAAAGATCAGAAAGCAAATGGAAACTCTATGCTCGTCAAAGGGAGAGTGGGTTCCCAAGCCCAGCATAATGCTGATGTTTTTTGCCTATAGTGTGGAGAAGAGTGGACATTTCTAGCTCATCGATGAAGTTGCCAAACCCAGAGAACCTAAGAAAAGTAAACACGCGGCTCTTGAGAACAAGACAGCCAGCGGGAAACTTCACAGGAGCTCAGTAAAGGAACGACCTGTGGCTCCAGAGAACATACGTTCCACAAAGTGTGAACCGCTAAAAGAAAAGAAGGCTCAACTGCCAGAGGGTTTAATAGGACCTAGCTCTGTTGTCACTGTACACATTGAGGGCATTTATGCTAAAGCTTTACTGGATAGCGGGTCCCAAGTAACCCTGCTGTATCGCTCCTTTTACGACAGGTATCTGAAGCACCTGCCTTTGACCCCTATCGAGGATCTTGAGTTTGGGGCCTTTAGTGTGGACAAGTTATCCCCTATGATGGCACATGTGCGTGAAACTTGAGTTAATGGAGATGTTAGTTGGCTAGTTGCTGAGGACATCGGATGACACTTGTGTAGTGTGGTCCAGTCGGTACGTGAAGGAATGAAGTTTCCATTTCTGGTTGGGCACAAAACCTCATACAGTTAGAAGCATTAATTTAATCACTGCAAAACAAGAGATGGAACAATTTCCTAAGCTCCGGGTCTCTAGTGCACCCAGTAATAAAAGAAGCTATTGAGAGTTTCAAGGAACCACAGAAGACTCATGCTGAGTCCCAAAAGAGAGGAACAAGTCTGGTCACCAGTGAGGGGCAAGCCTTTTACTCTGCCACCGGGTGGAGTTGACAACAGTTCGTTGGCATACCAAAGTTCCCTGGATTGTCCTCACTAATCAGCTGTTCTATTATAGACCGTCCAGAGGAGGGATTGTTTCCCTGAAGAGCTGTTCGGTGCGATGCTGTGTTGAAAAAGTCGCACCGCTTTCCAATTTGCCGTCGCATTCCACAGTCACGCCTGAGAAATAGTGTTCTAGCCATTCATGGACATGAAACGTGGAACTCCCAATTGCTCACCTGTTTGCAGATGGATTAATAAGTACAGTCCTAAAAATGAAGAGCCGAGCGCGTCCACAGCACAACTCTCACCGTCGTTCTTTCAACTTGGGGAACTCCCTGTATCTTTGAGTGGAAGGGACAGACTGTGTAAAAAAGATGATGGAGAGAAAAGAAGCTTTCTCGTGCGTGAGTTTGATGTTGGCTGCGCGAAAATGCACAAACACAGCATGCGGGTGACTAGAATGAGAGGACCCTTCAGAGAACGTTCAGGCGCTATTACCAACCTGGTTGATTTGGAAGATGTTGAGGAATCTCAAGACCTCAAAGAGCTGGTCATATCGACTCTCAGAGCCTTACGCTTCCACCAATAGTTGTGTGTCGCAAGAAAAAATGGAAACCATACGCATGTGTGTGGACTTACAGGGTTGAACGGTAGAACATTCCAGACCAATACACGTCCGCGCATTCGAAATGCTCTGTCGTGCCTCAAGTGGTAGCCATGGTTCAGCGATGCTTGATTCATCAGAAGTTGGCATATTATCAGATCCCTATGAGCGCATGCTGACAAATGAAAGACGGCATTCGCATTTGCCGCAGGATTTTATCAGTTTGAACGGATGCGCAAGGAGTTTGTGGTAGCACCGGCAACTTTCACGTGTCATGGCAGATGGACTTTATTGGTGGATATGGAATCTACTTTGCGAAGTCCTTGATGTATCTCGATTGGATGTAATCGTTTTGGGAAACGTGGGAGGAACATGGCAGCGCCTCTTCAAGTTGCTTTGACAGATTAAAAGGAGGAAGGACTTAAATTATCTTCGATAAATGCCAGTTCTGCTGTACCCTCTGTACTTACTTGGCCACGTTGTGTCTAGCAATGGCATTGCTACAGACCCTTCAAAGATTGAAGCTGTGGGATCATGGCCACGCCCAGTGAACATTACAGCTCTTCGCTCTTTCCTTGGTTTCTGTGGATATTACAGAAGGTTTGTTAAAGACTTCTCCAGAGTTTGCCATCCGCTGAACCAGTTGTTGCAGGGGTGCATTGTAGCTGGAAGACCAAAAGAGAAAGCAAAGAATGTCAAAGAGAAAGGAAAACAAAACTCTGATTCCCAAACGAAAGAGTGGTACCACTCCTCAGAGCCATTTGGGTCTAGATGGGACGAGGACTGTGAGAAAGCCTTTGAGGATGTTAAGAAAAAGTCTCACGAAGCGCCTGTATCCTGGCAATTGCTGATCAGACTGCCTTATGTCTTGCATTGTTGACGCAAGCAGAGAAGGTTTGGAGGTGTCTCTATCAGAATCAAGGACAGGGTTGCGTCCAGTTGCTTTTGTCAGAGAAGTCTCGCACCAGCAGAGAAAATTATCACACTTCATTAAGCGCTTGAGTGTTTGGCGTTTGGAAATGGCGCTGTCACAACAAGCTACTGATTATCTCTATGGATGCGAGGTTTAGGTCCATACAGACACATCCGATTACTTACGTGTATAACTTACGCAAGTTGGCATTGCAGCGGGCATCGAGATGGTAGGCCGGACACTGTCAACTATGACTTCAAAGCCTGAAGATTATCGCCCTGGGAAACAACATTTTGAATGCGGATGCATTATCAAGGCGACCCATGCACCGACAATACTTCTAGGAGGACAAAACCTTGCCTGCATCACAGTCCAAGCTGTTCTGTCACATGGTAGAAATGAGAACACCTCGCCATCGCCACCGCAGAGCTATAGATCTCATGGGCTCATCCAAATATGCTGTACCCAGAGCCTATTGCAACTTGTCTCTTTTGAGCAGTCAACAGCTGCCCAAAATGAACTCGGCAGACATCTCACATTCTCAGCAGAAAGACCTCTGCATTGGAGAAGTGTGGCGTGCTGTAATGCAACACAGTGTTGACATTGCTAACAAAGGGAAACATCCTGATGTGTCGTTGCTGCTTAAAGAGTGGGAAAAGCTAAAGTTAAATGACTCTGTGTTGTATAGATAAAGTAATCCCCCAAACAAACCACTTCGCCAGCAAATGTTACTCCCAGAAGAGTTCAGAGAAGGTGTGCTCAAGTCTTTGCATGATCAATCTGGTCACCTCGGGTTTGACAAAACCTATGGCCTGATACGAGAGAGGTTTTATTGGCCTCGCATGAAAGTCCAGATTAAAAAGTATGGTAGACACTGTATCCCCAGGTGTATTCAAAGAAAGACACTGCCGAGAGAGCTGCCGCGTATGTCACATATGCAAAGTGATGAGACCTATGGATCTCGTTTTGTATGGATTTCTTCTTCGATTCGAGCCCGACTCTAGACATCTGCAATGTGCTTGTAGTCACAGATCACTACACTCGATATGCCTCAGCTTTTTGCAACAAAGGATCAATAGGTTCTTCAACTGTAGCATAAGTCCTGTGGGAAACAGTACTTTCAGTCACTATGCGTCTTACCAAAGGATGCAGTGCTGATCAAGCAGGAGACTTGCGGAGTCAAACTGATTCATGAACAAAATGTTGGAGCATGCTGGCATTAAGCAAACGAGAGAACTACTCCATACCACCTCTCAAGGTGACCCACAGCCTGAGCGATCAATAGAACGCTACAATAACATGTTGGAACCTCAATCCTCAGACAAAAGTAATGGAGTCGACACTCATCATCTGTGATGCCTACAATGTACGGTCAATGAGTTCAACGGCCACACTCACCATATCTTTTAATGTTTGGACGAGAAGCAAGTTTTGCCAGTAGAAGATCGTTGCAATTTGGAGTCTCAAGTGACGGTAGTGACTGAGACTTCAACCAACATCCATTTGAGATATGGATAAAACAATGAAACTCAAGTGACGGTACTTCAACCAAATCCTATTTGAGATATGTGAAAAACATGAAACGTGAGCTGCAAGCTGCCTATCAGTTGGCTGAGAGTAAGGCAGAGAAGAAAAATGAAGGCAACAAGAAATGCTATGATCAAAGAGTTCGCTTCTGTCCTTTACTCTCTGGTGATAGAGTGTTAATCCGGAACCTAGGGCTTCAAGGAAAGAACAAGCTTGCTGATCGATGGAAAGATACTCCTTACCTTGTGGAGAGTCAAATGCCTGATTTGCCAGTTTTCAAGTTGAAGCCAGAAAGTGGAAACGGTCCTGTGAAAGTACTGCACAGAAATCACATTCTGCCTATTGGACAAGAGGTGAACCTGCAGCCTGAAAAGTGCAAGGAGGCACTCAAACCTAAAAGGAGATCCAGCAAACGTCTCAAAGCAAAGAGAACTGACAGTTGTGATCCCTGTTGCTTAAAAACTCCTGTGCAGAACGACAAGACTGAGTCTGTCTCTGATTCAGAAGATGATGAAGTGACCACAAGTGTCACAGGAACCAGAGCCCTGCAATGATGAGCAGTCAGACCCTTCCAGTCTTGATTTGGGCCTAGCTGCTTTCAAAGATAGTTCAGAAATGGAAGAGGAAACAGCTGAGGTAAATGCAGCAGAAGAGGAGAGAGAATGCTCGGAACAAGGAAGAGCTGCTGAAAGTTCAGATGAAGCACTGAGAGAAGAGGACAGTGTAACAGAAAAAAACTCAGACGAGTCAACAAGACCTCAAAGACAATAGAAAAGCACCAACCACGACTTGAACCTAGTGACTTCGTTGGCACGCCAACCTCAGTAGCTCAGTTAAAAACACATAGTGTTGTCGCTTAGCAAAGGTTAATGACGTGAAATGTTGTTACATTTCGTTCTAATTGTAAGGTAACATAAGCACTTTTACAAAGTGCGATAAGTTAATGTGAATGGTTGAAGTCTTCAAAGTAATCTGTCCAAGAACAGATGTGATCTTTTTTATTACATGCATGCAGGAGGCATGACCATGTTTTGGTGTGGGGGGAGTGTAGCGCCCCTTCTAATTTTGATTAATTTAGGTTTTCTCTACAGTATACAGTTTATGCTAAACTTGTCGCTAATGTGGGCCTTGAATGGTATGAATATTGTTGACATGTTATCTGTGTTAATTTGGGGGATAGTTGTGTTAGATATAGAAACGTCCTATGTTTTTAAGAGCCCTTGACCCTCAGTAATATTTTGATGGGTTTGGATTTGTTTCAGGCAGGTGTCAATGTCACTATTGTATCTGTCATTTTGGATTAACCTGTCGGATTGTTAGAGGGGCGGAGGAGGAAAAGAGAAAAAGAATTGTCCGTGGATTGAGAAAAAAGGACAGCTGCGAGAAGAAGCTGAAGAGACTATGTTATGTGGAGAAACCTTAAAGTTAACTTGAAGAACAGTTATTATCTATTAACCGTTTGCAAACACGCGGAGCGTTTGCAGTGGAGGGTTTGTTTATTTGTTAAAAGTGTAAACGAGCGTGCTTTAGAAACTGTGGGGCTAACGCAAGCGGACCACGAGTACGGGACTGTTTTGCTAGCGATTAGGCATTAACCAACTGCGTGTGACGGGAGAGGCCAGGATATAGAGGACGGACTTTGCACGTGCTGCAGCAGAGGGAGTTGGTTGTTGAGGACCGAGCATCCTAGACGGGTTCCTGATCGTGTTGCTGTCTGCTCTCTTGGAAGAGGTTGCCCTTTCATCAGAGAGTTTACCGTGTCTTTCTTTCCTGATTCGGGTGTGATGATATATGCGACTTTTTTGTTTTGAAGAGGATTTCTGTATGAGCTCCAACAAGGCGTGCCAACACTGGTAACCAGTAAACTGAACCTTTCAAAAAAACCCGGGGTATTAGTCAGTATAGGGTTATAAAGCTATGTTTCATGTGTTCATGAGTCAATCTAAGATAAAAGGAAAAAGAGAGCTGAGTTATATTTGTTTAGAAATAAAACGGATTAAATATTGCTCTCAAATCTTGTCTTCCAATGTTTTTTCCATGTTGATTGTATTTGTCATAAATTGAATAAGGGCTATATATTACAGTTGAAATATACTGCATGGGAAATCAATGCTCATTGCCAGTATAGTTACATTAATAAACTAACCAGGCCTCTTGGCATCTTAGCCAGAGTCATCTTTGAGTTGTGTTTAGTGTACACCATTCCAGAAAATATATTTCGTAGCTCTCACCATTTCACAACCCATGCAGTAACTTTTATATGTTAAAGGGACATTCTATAAAAATAATTTAGTCAAACCAGATTTGAGTGAGAGGGCTACATTTGCCTCAAAAAATCCAGCTCGAGACACATTTACACCTTCAGCACCCAAAGTCCTTACTCCATTTAAGAAATACTGGAACACCACAGCCCCCTCATTGGTACAGTGGTCAGTATCCCTTGGCCATGCGTGAAACCAGGAATGTGAAGATTCTTGGTTTTACTCAGTCTGAACAAAAAGAGCCCATTTGTTTTGGTCACACAAATGATACAGCCATATACCTTTGCCTGCAATCAGCCAGAGGTTCAGCAGCAGGTGCACTCCAATGCAGCTCAGATACTTTTCCAATGTTGAAGGACTAGGGCTTCATGCGTGACAGGTAATTCTAACAATGAACCCCCGACATACTGAAATGTGCAATTATAGAGCTCCTCGTTAGTTTCAATTCCCCGACGGGTAGTAAGGGACTTTTACTCAGAGTGCCAAACACATTCGACCTGGTGTTATTTAAGATGCATGGGGTGTCTGTGAGCAAGATGAGGCCATTTGATATATCTTGACCACTTGAACGGAATTGACCCCATATTCACTATGGAAACACTATTTTATTTTGTGTCAGGGATGGGCCGAGGCGATTTACCGGTGCTGCCATCAGGTCGCAGTCTCGTATGGAAGAGAGGGGACTCAAGTCCTTTCTTCTGAAAGGAGTTTTAAGGACACCTTACGAAAAGTGAAATCACTTTTGTGAAGAACTTTTGATTTCAAACCATCTGTAAATTTAGGTTTGCCCGCTGTGGTTAGATGTTTCGCGAGAGGTGATCATTCACACTTTGTGTTTAAGTTGCGATTTCAGAATTCATAATGATTAAGCCCTGCATTGGCCGGGAATCGAACCCGGGCCTCCCGCGTGGCAGGCGAGAATTCTACCACTGAACCACCAATGCTCACAATTTGAGCTACTTTGCCTCAAAAAATCCAGCTCGAGACACATTTACACCTTCAGCACCCAAAGTCCTTACTCCATTTTAAGAAATACTGGAACACCACAGCCCTCATTGTACAGTGGGTCAGTATCCCTGGCCATGCGTCGTGAAACCAGGAATGTGAAGATTCTTGGTTTTACTCAGTCTGAACAAAAAGAGCCCATTTGTTTTGGTCACACAAATGATACAGCCATATACCTTTGCCTGCAATCAGCCAGAGATTCAGCAGCAGGTGCACTCCAATGCAGCTCAGATACTTTTCCAATGTCGAAGACTAGGGCTTCATGCGTGACAGGTAATTCTAACATAACGAAACCCCGACTACCGACAAAACTGTACAACTGATGTGCAATTATAGAGCTCCTCGTTAGTTTCAATTCCCCGACGGGTAGTAAGGGACTTTTACTCAGAGTGCCAAACACATTCGACCTGGTGTTATTTAAGATGCATGGGGTGTCTGTGAGCAAGATGAGGCCATTGATATCTTGACAAGTTGAACGAAATTGAACCCACTATTCACTATGGAACACTATTTATTTTGTGTCAGGATGGCCGAGCGATCTACGGTGCTGCCATCAGGTCGCAGTCTCGTATGGAAGAGGGGACTCGAGTCCTACTTCTGAAAGGAGTTTTAAGGACACCTTACGAAAAGTGAAATCACTTTTGTGAAGAACTTTTGATTTCAAACCATCTGTAAATTTAGGTTTGCCCGCTGTGGTTAGATGTTTCGCGAGAGGTGATCATTCACACTTTGTGTTTAAGTTGCGATTTCAGAATTCATAATGATTAAGCCCTGCATTGGCCGGGAATCGAACCCGGGCCTCCCGCGTGGCAGGCGAGAATTCTACCACTGAACCACCAATGCTCACAATTTGAGCTACTTTGCCTCAAAAAATCCAGCTCGAGACACATTTACACCTTCAGCACCCAAAGTCCTTACTCCATTTAAGAAATACTGGAACACCACAGCCCCTCATTGGTACAGTGGTCAGTATCCCTTGGCCATGCGTGAAACCAGGAATGATGTGAAGATTCTTGGTTTGTTACATCAGTCTGAACAAAGAAGAGCCACATTTTGTTTTGGTCACAGCAAATGATTACAGCCATATATCCTTTGTCGCCTGGCGAATTCAGTCAGAGATTCAGCAGCAGGTGCACTCCAATGCAGCTCAGATACTTTTCCCACAATGTCGAAGACTAGGGCTTCATGCGTGACAGGTATGTCTAAACAATGAAGACGCCCGACAAAATGAAAATGTGCAATTATAGACGAGCTCCTCGGTGAGTTTCCAATTCCCCGACGGGTAGTAAAGGGACTTTTACTCAGAGTGTTGCCTACAACATTTCGACCTGGTGTTATTTTTAGATGCATGGTGTGGTCTGTTGAGCAAGATGAGGCCATTGATATCTTGACCACTTGAACGAAATTGAACCCACTATTCACTATGGAACACTATTTATTTTGTGTCAGGATGGCCGAGCGATCTACGGTGCTGCCATCAGGTCGCAGTCTCGTATGGAATAGAGGGACTCGATCCTACTTCTGAAAGGAGTTTTTAAGGACACCTACGAAAAAGTGAAAATCACTTTTGTGAAGAACTGTTGATTTCAAACCATCATGTAAATTTAGGTTTGCTGCCCACTGTGTGTTAGATGTGTTTCGACCGGGTGGTGATTATTCGCACTTTTTGTGTTAAGTTTGCGATGTTCAAAAATTCATAATATTTTGCCCGTGCATTGGCCGGGAATCGAACCCGTGTGGTTCCCGCGTGGCAGGCCGCCAGATATTCTATCACTCTGAACCACCACCATGCTCACAAAATGAGCTGGCTTTGCTCACAAAATCAGCTCGAGACACATTTATACCCTTTCAGCACCAAATAGTCCCTAACTCCATTTAAGAAATACTGGAACACACACCAGCCCTCATTGGTAACACAGTGGTCAGTATCGCCTTGGCCCATGGCGTGAAACGCAGGAATGTGAAGTCATTCTTTGCTTTTTCTTAGTCAGTGCTGAACAAAGAAGAGCCACATTTTTTTTGTCGTCACACAAATGATGACAGCCATATACCTTTGGCTGCAATCAGCCAGAAGATTCAGCAGCAGGTGCCACTCCAATGCAACTCAAGATACTTTTCAATGTTGGAGAGACTAGGGCTTCAATGCGTGACAGGGTAATTCTAAAATGAAATCCGACAAAATGAGAGATGTGCAATTTATAGAGGGCTCCTCGTTAGTTTTCAATTCCCCGACAGGTAGTAAAAGGACTTTTTACTCAGTAGTGCCAAACCTACGCTGTCGACCTGGTGTGTTATTTAAGATGCGTGCGGGTGTCTGTCTGTGAGCAAAGAATGAGGCCATTGATAATCTTGTGGACAAGTTAGAACTGACGAAATTGAACCACTATGTCTTAACTATGGAACACACTATATTTTTTTGTGTTCAGGATGATGGCCGAGCGATCTAAGGTGTGCTGCAATCCATTCGTAGTCTCGTATGGAAGAGTGACTGCCGAGTCCTACTTCTGACAGGGGGTTTTGAGGACACATATACGAACGAAAAGTGGAGAATCAAGCGTCGTTCAAGAAACTATCAGTCTCATCTTTAACCGGGTTATCCGGGGTCGGGTCGCGGGGCAGCAGCTCAAGCAGGGGCCAGACTTCCCTTTGCAGAGCCACCTTGACCCAGCTTCTGACGGGGAGTATCCCGAGGCGTTCCCAGGCCAAGTGTTGAGATATAATCTCTCCACCTTGTCCTGGGTTCCTCTCCCCGAGGCTCCTTCTCCCAATGGTTGTGTCTGAGAACAACCTCCCAAGGGGAGGCGCTCCAGTGGGCATCCTTACCAGATGCCCGGAACCACCTCAAGCTGACTCCTCTTCTAAAGCAAAGGAGCTGCGGCATCCTAACGTCTGAGCTCCTCAACGGATGACTGAACTTCGGCCCACCCGTATCCCTA
>OLKM01007940.1:0-10309 GCA_900291075.1 Melanogrammus aeglefinus | reverse complement strand
GAAGTATTTTTTTCAGTTTGTCTGTATTTACATTCATGTATGTTGGAAGGAGAAATTCGCTTTTTCGTAATCTGTCGCTTCTTTTGTATATACCAATCTTATAGCGAGTAAGATACATTGATCCAAAAGTGAAAAGTGTCACTAAATGCTATTTTACACACGATAAAGAACTTGCCTTCAGGTAGTCATCCTTTGAAGAGCGACCCGTAGACGCAGGGCTCGGATGTCTCGGGAATTTTCTCTGAGATAGCGAAGTTAGAGTTGCCCATGGCGCAACAGGTAGCCGCAGGCTCCTGTGCAGAGCTCTCACTTTAGAGAAAGTGTTATTTTTATTGTGGTTGACGTGAAGTCCTCGACCAGCGGGATAGTTACTAAGCGAAAAGCGAAGTAGATGGTTAAGCATTAGACAGGCAGCACTTGTGGTATTGATTGGTGTAGTGTAGTCATAGGCTGTCTTGATAATTGGGGGGGGGGGGGGGGGGATGAAGAGAGAAACAATCGAAGGGATCAGGACTTCCGAGAAAATATAGATCATGAATTGTCTTGACTAGTTTGTAAAAGAAGTAATGTTATTGATACATGATTTTGTGGAATTTTATCGTTATCGTGGCCTTTTTTATGGGCCCATTTGAATTTCAATTGTTGGACGAATCTTGCCGCAACTAATTTAACAGCGAGCGCACATTTCAAGCACAGAGTGCTCGCAGTTAACACGCATAGATATCGACCTATAAAACTGTTTGCGGCTCATCTGTTACATTTCAAATTGCCTTTGCAGTTTTAGAGCCAACTGCTAATATGACAGAATGTTCACTCACAAGTTGCCGAGAAGCGGAGAATTTTCATCAGTCTCTCGCCAGCTGAAATGCAGTCCCGGAAATTTGTGTTCGCCTTTTGTATTAAAGGCCTCACCAATTCCTTATCCAGATGATGGAATTGGACTGGGGACAGCCGTGTAAAATTTGAAAAATGATTGATTGATTGATTGATAATACTTTATATAATCCAGGCAGGAAATTATTGACATATCCCGGACTTCCAGCTCTTTTCTTTTTTAAAACCCCAAAGGGGGATTCGCATAGGCACCCGTCTTCTGGCCGCTGAGGGAGTAGCCCTACCCAACTGCGGCCCATATTCCTCGCCTTTCTAACTTGCCATCTTCTCCTTTTCATGATCAAAGCAACTTCAAAAACTACGACCATTTCACTCTCACTAACATTACTACCAGGCCTGTTTATAATTAAGTCATCCATCTCCAAGTAGTAGTTGAGCCGATGGTAAACAAAGACTGATCAAACAGAAATTCAACTAACGGAAAATGCAATGTATCCAATAAGCGGTTAATCTTAACAAAACTGTAAGCCTTCGACGAAATCTTACATCCAATGTGGTAGTGATATGAAAATTAATGATTATACTTACTATTCTGGATAAACCAATGATGATTATTACGAAACTCTAGAATAATCAAATGGTAGAAAACATCTCTGAAGCGCCCACTGGCACCATGTCTGATCACAGCAGGCCTAGCACCAATGGTCAGGCCGAGTGGAAGTCCTGAGAGAGTCAGAGCATCGCAAGTGAAATCCCTCACTATGAAGCTGAGAGAGTTATAATGGGGCCAATGCATGCTGACCTCAGCCTGATGTGTTATTAGTATTAGCGTGCTCGACCAATCTGCATTAAAGAAATTTATGACATTGTTTGTGGTGTGGACACCCAAAACGACAGAACAGCTCTGTATGTGTGGATATAAACGAGGCCGGGATCGGTTGTCCGGCAGTGTGTTTTGCAAACTACTCGGCTTCGTTGTTGCTTTTAAACGATAATGTCTTTTTTGTCACACTCACCCTGGGCCCCGTTTCCCGAAAGCATCGTTAGCCTAAGTGGATCGATAAGTGCGTCGTACGAGCGTCGTACAGTTTTCACACCGTTTCCCGAAAGCATCGTCAGTGAGTAAACGAACGTAATCACTAAAAAACACGCTACGTAGGCTAAAACGGAGTACTCCCAGGGTACTCGTGGACCGCTGGTATAGACCATCGTTAGCCTACTATAGCCTCAGTGGCGATCACCAGACCTGACAGTGAGGTGCAACATTAGCTAATCTTAGTATTGGATGCCGTTATTATTAGAAAATACATTCCAATACCACGGAATGCCCAGCTTGAAGCCATTTCACTAACACACAAAAACAATGATGTGGTTACCGCCGATATATGCATATGGGAGGGCTACATACTATGGAAGCGTACTGATTTAAACAGCAATAGTATAGATGTTAGAAGTCAAGCAATCAACATGATATATCTGCTAGCAATTCAAAATTCAAATAATAATACATGGCACACACCTGTAGATGTCACCGATCAAACGCCACGTACACAATAAATTCAAATGGTTCCATTTGCCTCATTGGCTGTGGGGGCCGCTTGTCGAGCTGCATTTGCTGTTCTCCCCTCAGATTTTTAATTCAACGATCGTGGGTTAAAATTGTCCTCAATAATTGATCAATGACATAAGACATAGGCTACATGCATCATGCTGAGACCAGCGGGCATGTCAGAGAATTTCTGCAGCGCGTTTTTTTGTTCGTTATCGGATTGTTAACATTAAATGCTGCACTGTAGGCGCTTCGGTGAGGCTGTGAAGTTCGTACTTATATAAATTTGGACCCTGTCTAGACAGTAACGAACATCCCTGACCATAGTTAATCGCGTTTGTAGTCTCCACTCAGAGTGAACTCATTATTGCATACGGGTGTCTTCATTCTTGAAAAAATGAAAACATTCGGGAGTAGTATGCAATAATAATTTACTCAAAAGAGTCAGAGACTCTGGTGCACTGACCCCCCGCCTTCCCCAGTGAAACCAAGAAACCCGCGCGCGTGACGCGAACCGGGGATTTGACCCCCTCCTCGGTTTTACACCAGGAAAGATAAAGTGAAATCGCAGGGTGTGCCAAGCTGCGACCGAACCGGCTCGGCAGTGTGTAAAAAGAACTAGCCCAGGGTTCCGAGTTATATGGCGCCATTTCCACTAGCACGGCTCGACTCGGTACGGCTCGGCTCGGCGCGCTATTTGCGTGTTTTCCACTAGCACGCAGTACCTGCACCGGGTACATTTTGGTATCACCTGAGGGCCGTGGTTCCAAGCCGAGCCGAGGCGTTACTAAAACGTGACGATAGCCGACTGCCTTCCCACTGATTGGCCGATGAGTGTCGTCACTGGAAGCGTCTAACCGCGGCGACGACCGCCGAGATGTAAATTAAAAACAAGACGCGGAGACAAGACACCACTTTTTACTGCTTTTTGACTTGGAACGAGATGGCTTCTCAGAAAAAATCCACTCCTTGGTCGGTGGAGGAGGTCCAGACGTTCCTGACTCTGGTTGCCGAATAACGGTTTCAGAGGGAGCTCGACGGCACCACGCGTTGTTGTTTGTTCTGGTCTTCCCGGATTTGTACGTTGCTCGGCGCCGTGTAAATGTGACGTCACAGCGGTGTTCGCGCAGCCGTGTTATGACGACCCGCGCCCACGTCGAGGAGGCACCAGTTTGTAATGGAAACACAACCAAACCGAGCCGAGCCGAGTCGTGCTGAGCCGTATCGAGCTGAGCCGTGCTAGTGGAAATGCACCATTAGGTGGGAGCCAGCTGAGCTCCCATGGAGAGGTCTGGGCTCCCATGAAAGCAGCAAACTCAAAATATCTGTGGGGTCTCTGAAAATACAGCAGCATAATATTGTAATTATAAATAAAGCTATTTTCCCCTTCCACATGCCAGAGTAATATTGACGTTAAGTGGGATAATAGAACGCCAGGTCTTTTCATCGGGAAACTAGCCCAGACAGGGCCGAACCGGACACCGACGGGACACGGGTTGGCGCTTTCGACCTGAAGGCGGGGCTTATTTTAGATAATGAGCGGCTACTTGCCAACACGAAAAGATAACTTCACACGGCGTTCTTTTTACAATTTATTTTGTTACCGTGGTAGGTGAGTGTGATCAGCAGAGAACAGAAGGGCCCACGAAGTGAACGGTGCGTTCACAGGCATGGAGGAAGAATATGTGAAACCATAACTCGAACGCCTATAGCCTACTTCACCAAGCTCTCATAATCGGGTCAACAATAGCCGTCTTTGAATGATCATGAATGAATGGAACGTTGCATTTTTTTTATGTCTACAAATTCTCTCTAACTAGACAGCCAATTCAATGAACCTTATGCGGAATCAGATAATGTCGGCTCTCTTGCTGCGCTAAGTATGTTTCAGAAATCACTCAGCACATTAAGATAAATGTAGTTGTCACACAAGCTATTTTGGATTTTTGTAATATTTCAGAGGGGGAAATCCCGTGAATAATAATGTATGCACAGTGCGTTCAGGATTAGGACGATGATATATAGTATATGTCGACCTAGGCCTAATCATTAGTTATTTTTTAATATCTTTAGCATTTCATATTATTACTCTATTTCTTTTCGTAGGCTAGGCCTACTCTGCGGTTTTTTCACCCCATTTTCTCTGCGACATTCCTGCGTCTCCCCTGGGTCATCTAGCCCGTTTCAGCACCATGTCAGTTGGACAGTACAATCCTATACGAACGTCGTGAGTGCAAGCGAATGCGCGTTCCGTGTAAAGGAAGCAGTTTCGGGAAACGCTCCAAAGAAATTACCGATGATTGGAAAGATCCTTCGGTAGAATGATCGCACGAGCGAAGATCCATCGTTATCGGGAAACGGGGCCCTGGACTCCTCAGTTACTTTTGATCTCTTAGTTAAGTCACCCCTTAACGCCTGAATTTATAAAGCTGTATATAAAAAAAAAAATTATGTGTGTTTTTTTGCCTTTAAGTTAGATGAGTGGTAATATAATGTTGATTATTAATTTCATCTTTGCACAAAAGAATTAAATAGAGACATTTGGTATGTTGCAAATTTGCACAGGTGAACATCACATTTTGTACACTTGATGCTCGTGTGGCCCGTGCATTTAGGGAATTTGCAGCGTTGCCGCACACTGTCGATTTGCGGCCAGTGACCCACAGCATCAGCACGGACATCTTGTGTGGGAATAGCCTTAGTTGGTCCCCTGCGCTGCTTCTTCTTGAGCTCTCGCTCCACGTCAGATGAAGGCCGCCCCCTCTTTTTGGCCGACAGATCTTTGCCTTACATGCAGAGGGCCTGTGCAATGGAAAGCTTGAAAGCCAGCAAGTCCTTCTGCTTCTCCCGTGGAACATTCATATTGTCACAATCACGCCGATAGAGCAACCAGCCGTTCACATCAGCCACCTGCTCTACACGAGATGCATTAGACCAGTAGATCCTAGAGCGAGGTAAGCGGATAACACTCATAGTTCCAATGAACTGCTCCAATTCCTTTTGATCTAATTTCAAGGCATGGTTTGGATTTTCTTGTGTGCTGTACAGATTGCTCTGATTGACAATAAGAGCCAAAAGTTCAGTGTCAAAAAACTGTCTGAAATAATCAACAGGCTGTTTGATTGAGTCACTGTCTGGGAGAGCACCTTGCCACACTGGCACATTTTTTGCAGAGCTCTGAGTCTGTTTCACCGTCTTCCACGCCACTTTGTCTTTGTTTTTTCTCTTTTGTTTCTTTCTTGCAGCTTGGGCACTGGTGCTATCAACCTCCTCATCACTGCTGCTCCTGTTATTCTCTTCATCCCTGCCCGCATCGCCCACATCTTGGTCTTGAACCTCCTCCTCACTGCTGCTCCTGCGCTCACCATCACCTGCAGGGGTCAAAATTGGCTTTTAGAAATGTGAAAATCTATAGATAATCTATGGATAAACTGGTGAAATTCACTAGGCATTCAAAAGGAAATCAGCATTTCAGTCTAAAATCTAGTACCAGCCAACATAAAAATTTGGCTGGTGCTGGTGCTAATTTTGAATCCTGATTCACCTGGCTTGACAACATTTTCCTCATCACTGCTGCTCCGGTCGCTCTCACTGTTGCTCTCTTCATCACCTGGCTTGGGAACATATTCCTCATCGCTGCCTGCACTATCGCTGAGACAACTATCCTCACTGTCCTCCGGGGAGCGCTGACGTGTAAGCGCGTAACTGCGCTGACGCGCGATTACGCGCTTGCCGTAAAACACGGAAGGTTTCATTCGGATCTGCATAAAAATAAATAGCTTTTGTATTCATATCCCAGCATGGTGTCTGTATAAAGAATATTGAAAATAACTAAGCAAAATACAAAGGATTACCTAGATAAGCCGTCCCGAAAAGCGTTTTTCTATATAGCGCTAGCTAGCGGTTAGCATTAGGCTTATGGCCTACTGTCGCTAATATGCTACAAAGCTAAATATATATTAATAAACTTCGAAAAAATATCTTGTCAAACATATTTCACCTCATTACATCGAGTGTATAAGCACACAATAAGCAGGTGAGTATTTTTATCTTAGCACAACTTACCTTATATACACCTTCAGGATTCAAACTTTCCCGGACTCATATCGATAACTTCGCGACCGGAGTTAATCCTCGTGCGTAAACAGGAAATAAGTCCGTCACTTTGCGGTCCACTGAAACAAGTGCTTGTTCGAAGGTTCCTAGGTCCGTAGGCAAATATGCACTAACCGGCATTGGGGGAATGCAGATCTCGGCTGGTTAATTAAGTCAAACGGTTTGTCGCATATCTATGACAGCAGACGTTAAGGGGTTAAGTCAAAGTATTAGATCTTTGGAAAATTCCACGACAAATGGCAGAATTAGCGGCGGAATGACAACACAGTAACTCTACCCTACTCTCAAGCAAAATAAAAATAATCGCAAACCTAACTAATCCCAAACCTAAGTTAGTTTGGCTGAGGTTATGTTACAAATTTTAAGAACACAAGCTGTATTTCCCTCACTTAACCACTAGGGGGTAGAACCAAACATATAAGCCGTAAATACTATACATAGCCACAAGGGGAGCAAGACCTTACTGAAGGCTGCAATAAATACTTTAGCCACAGAAGGCAGCACCACAGACCAGGTGAGGAAGCCGAGGGTTATGTCACACCAGCTTCACACACTACTTGCGGTCCGCGCGCTGTGTGTACATAACATCCTACAGATCGAGCATGTCTCCAGAATTCTTCCGGCAGCTATTTGACAGGGTTAAGGTCTATTGATCAGCTAGGAGAACGCTTGCACGTGCTTAGACACATCTTCAATCTCTCTTTGCTTCAGAGTATCAGTTTTACCATACCGAAATACTTTTTATACTAAATAAAGTCTCTTTTAAAGCTATTTCCTTTGGATTCGACCACTTTCCTTGAAGAACTACGCAATAGTTAGTAAACGCGAGTGATACTGATGCTGTTGCGTCTCCGAGTTGTGCCAGGAAGTTCACAGTTGCTAGGGAAACCACCTACCGTCGCCGCTCGTTTGCAGCAATGTGAACTGCCCAGTTTTTAAAAATATGCAAGCAGTTGCGAGGCAATCTTTGGTCTGAACTGGGCTTAAATTAAAAATGAATAGCTTGTAGTATAAAATTGTAGTATAATAGTCCCTTTTAAAGGAATTAGTGGCATTCTGACATTTAGGCAAATCGTTGAACTTCAGTTGTGGCATAGATGTTGGGGCAAATTTTGGAAATATTGCAATTAATACAATTTCGACTTCTGACCTTGTGCGTGTGTGTTACATGTATGTATGAGCAGATTGACACACATACAATCCTGTTTTCAATAAAAAAAAAAATTAATACCCCCCAAAAAAGTTTCTTGGTTTGGTTTATTGCTGTTTATTTCAGCCAACACCATGGCGTTTCTGTGCCCCTGAGGCTTCGTTGTTGCTACAGCGCGGCTACACCCCCTACAGCAAGTTGGTGGGCTAGTCAGCGGCTACTAGACCTCTGATGCGCCACAATATGGAACCATAACTCGAACGCCTATAGCCTACTTCACCAAGCTCTCATAATCGGGTCAACAATAGCCGTCTTTGAATGATCATGAATGAATGGAACGTTGCATTTTTTTTATGTCTACAAATTCTCTACTAGAGAGCCAATCAATGAAACCTTATGCGGAATCAGATAAAGTCGGCTCTCTTGCTGCGCTAAGTATGTTTCAGAAATCACTCAGCACATTAAGATAAATGTAGTTGTCACACAAGCTATTTTGGATTTTTGTAATATTTCAGAGGGGGAAATCCCGTGAATAAATGTATGCACAGTGCGTTCAGGATTAGGACTGATATACAGTATATGTCGACCTAGGCCTAATCAATTGTATTTTAATATCTTTAGCATTCATATTATTACTCTATTCTTTTCGTAGGCTAGGCCTACTCTGCGGTTTTTAACCCCATTTTCCTGCGACATTCCTGCGTCTCCCCCTGCGTCAAAGCCCGTTTCAGCACCATGTCAGTGGACAGGTACAATCCTACGAACGTTGTGAGTGCAGCGAATGCGCGTTCATGTTAAGAGGAGTTTCGGGAAACGCTCCAAAGAAATTACCGATGATTCGAAAGATCCTTCGGTAGAATGATCGTACGAGCGAAGATCCATCGTTATCGGGAAACGGGACCCTGGACTCCTCAGTTACTTTTGATCTCTTAGTAAGTCAAAGTATTAGATCTTGGAAAATTCCACGACAAATGCAGAATTAGCGGCGAATGACAACACAGTAACTCTACCCTACTCTCAAGCAAAATAAAAATAATTGCAAACCTAACTAATCCCAAACCTAAGTTAGTTTGGCTGAGGTTAGTAAACGCGAGTGATACTGATGCTGTTGCGTCTCCGAGCTGTGCCAGGAAGTTCACAGCTGCTAGGGAAACCACCTACCGTCGCCGCTCGTTGCAGCAATGTGAACTGCCCAGTTTTTAAAATGTGCAAGCAGTTGCGAGGCAAATCTTTGGACTGAACTGGGCTTAAATTAAAAATGAATAGCTTGTCGTATAAATTGTAGTATAATATGCAATTAATACAATTTCGACTTCTGACCTTGTGCGTGTGTGTACATGTATGTATGAGCAGATTGAACACACTACAATCCTGTTTCAATAAAAAAAAAATTAATACCCCCAAAAAAGTTTCTTGGTTTGGTTTATTGCTGTTTATTCAGCCAACACCATGGCGTTTCTGCCCCTGAGGCTTCGTTGCTACAGCGCGGCTACACCCCCTACAGCAAGTTGGTGGGCTAGTCAGCGGCTACTAGACCTCTGATATATATACGCCACAATATGGAACCATAACTCGAACGCCTATAGCCTACTTCACCAAGCTCTCATAATCGGGTCAACAATAGCCGTCTTTGAATGATCATGAATTAATGGAACGTTGCATTTTTTTTTTATGTCTTACAAATTCTCTACTAGACAGCCAATCAATTGAAACCTTATGCGGAATCAGATTATAGTCGGCTCTCTCTGCTGCGCTAAGTATGTTTCAGAAATCACTCAGCACATTAAGATAAATGTAGTTGTCACACAAGCTATTTTGGATTTTTGTAATATTTCAGAGGGGGAAATCCCGTGAATAAATGTATGCACAGTGCGTTCAGGATTAGGACTGATATACAGTATATGTCGACCTAGGCCTAATCAATTGTATTTTAATATCTTTAGTATTCATATTATTACACTCTATTTCTTTTCGTTAGGCTAGGCCTACCTCTGCGGTTTTATTAACCCCATTTTTCCTGCGACATTCCTGCGTCTCCCCTGCGTCATAGCCGTTTTCAGCACCATGTCAGTGGACAGGTACAATCCTACGAACGTCGTGAGTGCAGCGAATGCGCGTTCATGTTAAGAGGAGTTTCGGGAAACGCTCCAAAGAAATTACCGATGATTCGAAAGATCCTTCGGTAGAATGATCGCACGAGCGAAGATCCATCGTTATCGGGAAACGGGGCCCTGGACTCCTCAGTTACTTTTGATCTCTTAGTTAAGTCAAAGTATTTAAATGCTTGGAAAATTCCAACGACAAATGCAGAGATTAGCGGGCGAATGACAACGCAGTAACTCTACTACCCTACTCTCAAGCAAAATAAAAATAATTGCAAAACCTAACTAATCCAACTAAAGTTAGTTTTGGCTGAGTGTAGTACCGCGAGTGATAATGATGTGTTGCGTCCGAGCTGTGCCAGGTAAGGTTCACAGCTGCTAGGGAAACCACTACCGTCGCCAGCTCGTTGCAGCATGTGAACGCCCTTTTTAAAAATGTTGCAAGCAGTTGCGAGGCAATCTGTTGGACGAAGCCGGGCGTTAAATTAAAAAATGAATACTTGTCGTATCAATTGTAGTATAATAGTCCCTTTAAGGATTAGTGCATTCTGACATAGC
>OLKM01007939.1:0-10316 GCA_900291075.1 Melanogrammus aeglefinus | reverse complement strand
TGTGTTTGTTTGCATGCCTGCGGAGGCAATCCTTTAATCACATCTCCAGGACAAATATCGGTCATTAGTACTAGTAAGAACATAAAAACGCTTTCATCTTATTGCGGGTACAGTGCTTCCGTACTGCCCCCCCTCCAGAACGGCGGGACTGCGTGGTGTGTTGTGGTGGTGGGTCTGAGAAGAGAGATGTATGTGCTTGTGTGTGTGTGTCTTGTGATTAGTTTGTGTGTGTGTGGTTGTGTGTGTGCTGTGTTGTGTGTGTGTGTGTGATGTGTGCTGTGTCGCTGGTGTGGTGCTGTCTGTGTTTAGAGAAGTAATTTGTGTGGCTGTGTGTGTGTGTATCTTTGTGCATACATGAATGTGTCGGTGAGTGTTGTGTTGTGCGTGAGAGAGAGAGAGGAAGAGAGAGAGAGAGAGAGAGAGAGACGAGAGTGGAGGGGGGGATGAGAGAAGGAGTGAGAGAGAGGAGGAGAGAGAGAGAGGAGAGAGAGGGAGAGAGAGAGAGAGAGAGGCACTGGGTGCATTCGCTTCCCTGCTTGTTCCTACCTTTTTTCCTACTTACTCTGCGTATTGTTTTGCATAAGGACAATCCTGGGAGCATTGTTGCCCCCAGGCCACCCTGGTCGTCTCCCTGCCCCCTCCCGGTGGGGGGGCCACCCCAGGCCTGGGTGTAGTAAGGGGGGGTCTCATGGAGCACCAACCGCCCTAGCTTACCCACAAACACAGTGGCGTTCTGAGCTGAGCGCCAGGCCAGGGGAGCCTGAGGTGGGAAGGGGAGTGGACGCCCCTCGCGGAGGGGTGCGGCGGAGGCGCGCTACATGGCTTCTGGGCCGGTCTGACGGAACCAGACCCACCCCCCCCCCCCGGAACCTCATCATGCTAATTTGGTAACAAAATGTAATTAATGCGTAGTAAACAATTCCCTTCAGAGATTGTCAGTCCAACCAACATCGCTGCTGGGAGGCAAATAATTGCTGTGGCATACGATCTGTCAGAGATCCATATTAATTCTTCCCTCGACTAGGTCTGTGTTGGCTAAGGGTGGTGTGTCACTGGCCTTACCTTCACAGAAGTGGTGTTCATTACGCTCTGTCCGTGGTTTGCAGAGCCCAAGGCGTGCGACGTTAGGGCCCATTCCACCAGGTCGGTCCCAGGACGACAGCGGGGGCCCCTCACACTATATGGGACGGGGCGGGCTTAACCTTGTTTGATTTTTTGGGGGTTTTCCCGGGCAAGGGTAGGATCTGGTGATGATCGGTGCCTGGTACATCAAGAGAAGACCGTGAATTGAACCTGTGAAAGCACAACTTGACCATTAATTCACTTGTGAAAGAGCCGATCACTCAGAGAAGGGGCCTGCTCTGATTTATGTTACGTTGACTATCTGTTGCTTTGAACGTCATGAGGTGTGTGTGAGGTTGTTGTACTGTTACTCGGAGTCTTGCGCCAGGTGCATGCGGAAGTGACAACGTGATCCAAGAGCTGAGCGTAGTACATTGTGTTTGGACGCTTAAGTAATAGAAAAAAAGAGTTCTCGGAGGTAAGAGATTGTTGCGCCCTGGTTTGTCATATATACGAACAAGCATAACAATTACGGTATGTATTTTAAATACGATACTGATAATCCATGTGAAGGTGAGATGCTCTAATAGTATGTTTATGTATTTAGGATGTTGTATAGAGTTACTTGAAAATTCAGCATAAATAAAGCAGATATTATGACTGGAGACATTAAAGTGGAATAGGTGTTATGAATCTTGATGGGCTTCTAGAAACTATACAAAAATGACAATGGAGTATATTAGTACTCGAATAAAAATTGTATAAAATCATTGGTTACAAATATGAGCCATCATGGTATTCCACACCAAAATACGACGTCAGCGTCGTCGCACCTTCTTAAAAGGATGTGATCCGAGCATTTTTCTCCAAGTCTTGGTTCTTCTCTTGAAATAGCACGGCTCCATACGTTACTCAAAAGTCACCAAACACTAATATCAATAAAGAATAATATAGAAAGTTATCATCCAGAAAAATGCTAAGTAAGGATAAAAGGACAGGTATTTCTTATGAATACATTTGAACATAGTACAATAACTTCTACCAACCACCAAAAGAGGATCCACCCCAACCCATGTTCTTAACGAGCTCTCCGAGGCGCTCTCCGAGGCGCTCTGCGATACGGCTTCCCCCCAGGTGAACGCAATCCTAGTCAGGAACGGATGTGAATATATCTCTTCCAAACTCCTCTCACATCACATGGGGATCCCACCGTACTACGGATCTACCCTCCGTCGTTCATATCAAACCGGTAATAATCCCAGCTCAGTAAAGTTCACCTGTCTGGCGATCACTCTGTGGTACACTATCCTCCACCTTATGCCAATGCAGATCGTACTGGCAGTTGTTTGGTGAACGCCTATTACAGAGTTTTTCTGTTAAGGTTTATTCTTATTTTAATCATTAATTATCCCGCATATACAGTAATTATTGCCTCTTCATATTTGAATAATGAGTAAGATGTGTGTATCCTTGTATTCATCTAATGCTGAGCTGACAGGTTTTCTGTTAAACACCACATCAAACCATGAACATGATTCAGTAAATTCACCACAATGTGGTTAAACCAACATCTGTTCGCTCCTCCATCCTCTATCCGGGTACTGCCATGTCCCAATCATAGTCAGCGCTTCCTACTATCCGCCATCTTGCCTGTCCTGCAGCTTCTCCTAATTAGCATATACTAATCTCACAATCAGCAGTCAAAGTAAAATGAATGAGGTATTATGAATAAAGAAAATGAATATATAAATAAAAAAACGACTAATCACAAGACTGATCGTGTCCCAGGTGGACTCTGGTCCGATTTGCAGAGTACCTCTAGCAAAGTCCCGGTAGCCCATAAGCTCCGAACATGGGTTTCATAACTGTTACATCAGACTGTGTGGGGGAGGGGGGAACACACTCACACAAAAACACATCCACACAAAATGAGTGTTATCTTCAAGCTACACCTTTGGTCCCCTTATCAGAAGGGTTCTAAACGATTCAAGAATATATACGTTGTGTGTGCATGTTGATGGTGTGCGTTTGTTCGTGTGCGTGAAAGAAGACCACCAACGGTTGACTGTGGGCTACGGTTGGACCTCCACCAGCGCACACACCAGGTCCCGCTGAGGTGCTAACAACCCCTGCATCTACAAGGTGGTGTTTTTTACTCCGGCCCCCCCTCATGGATCTGAGGTCCGCCCTCCTGGAGCGTCGGAGGGTCCCGTGTGCTCCTTCAAAACTGGTCCAACACGTGCTTGGGATGCCTGCAGGCGCGCCCGAGAGGGCCACGGAGCCTGAGAGACAGCGGCAACATGGCCAGTCGCTGGTTACAGGCTCGCTCAGCTGTCCGGAGCGTGGCGCACCTGCATTGGTGCGTAGGAACGTCTGTCTGTCTGTGAAACTTCGACATGCGTCTGCCGTTTCTGTACGTCTCAACGTCTAACTGCCTCTGTAATGTCTATATCAGGGGTCAGCAACCTTTTCAACATGCAATGCCATTTGGAATTTTTTCGTTAATGAGTGTGCCTTAAGCAACATATGTATTAAATATTAAGCTGAATTTATTAATTATGACACCAGCGCCACAAAACATTCTCGAGAAAGACCTTGAATTGTTGTATTAATGTTTTTTTTTGTACCAATTATAATTACATATGTGCCATCTTAAAACACCACTTTCAGAAACTCATTCAGAAGAACATATTTGCAATGTGAGAAATGTAAAAAACGAGAATATGTGAGAATGTTGGAACCATCCACATCATATCTTTAAGACATGTAAAGCTTTGCAAAACCATGTGAAGGCGATGCATACAGGCCACTTGCAACAATATTTTAAATATTTTCTTCTCTATTACTAACAACATAGGTTAAGGCTGCATACTATTAATTGATCCCATTTCAGAACACTGCTTTCAGTAACTCATTTAAACATATTTGCACTGGGAGGAAAATGCCCAAAACAGAATGAAGTGCAAAAAAAAAAGGATTTTCTTTTTCTCAAGTGTGCCAATGATTATGCTGCCACGTGCCAGTGGTGGCACGAGGGTTGCCGACCCCTGGTCTAAATATACGTCTGTCTGTCTTTTTTATCTGTCTATCTGTCTGTCCGTCTGTCTATTGATGTATTTAATATCTGTCCATCGCTGTCTGATATTTCATTTTTAACCGTCAGCAGTTAAAGTAATATCTCTCCACCAACAGCTTCTGGTGCCATCCTCAGATGGCAGAAGACCTGATCTCCACTCACACCAGGTTCTCCTTCAGCCTGGTCACCCTGTCTACAGGTGACACTTATGTACACTCATATGCACAAACACACTTATCTAGAAAGTGTGCTTATAATTGTTGTCTTTGTTGAAAAGCCAAAATAAACATTAGATACATCTGTTGAAATGAAAAAGAACACTTCCACATGTAAACATGGTGAAAGATCTCTCCAGGGACACACTCCTATGCCGGTGTAAGATCACAGTAAATCTATGAATTGACCTCTGTGCGTGTGTGTGTGTGTGTGTTTGTGTGTGTGTAGGTTACTTCGTCTATGACGCCCTGGACCTGCTCCTTAACCAGTCGTTCAAACGGTCGTGGGAGGTCCTCCTCCACCATGCAGTGGTAAGAGATAGGGCGTGGCTGTAACCAAAGGTTGCTGTCTATCTGTTATCGTGTGTGTTTTTGCAACCACATATAGTTGTGTTACATCCATGCTTTGTGGGGAGCTGTCCTCGTGTTGAGGTTAGTGAATGATTGTAGAACCGTCCATCCCTTATGGTCGATGCCTTCATATCTGTTGCCTTCTTCTTGGTTCTGGCAGATAAAACCCCAGGCCTCATTCTCATCCAGTCATAAAGCTTCAACCTCGGGGTCGAGAGTATCTATGGACCTCAAGATATAAATATCTGATCCATCAGAAAAGGTCATCTTGGTTCGAAATGATTACACTTATAAGCTACAAAGTAGATTAGTGTGTGTAGTTCTGTGTGTGCTAGAAACCTCATGTGACTGTTATGACTAGTTGAGACCTAGTGACCGATGTTGTCCAGTTTAAGAGTGGCTTGCCGCCTCTCTTCATGGGATGTGAGGTGTTGTTTTCACATTCCACAAACCATTGGAAGCATTTGATACATTGCATGAAGTATTGCCATTATACCATTTTAAAATTGGATTGAATAGTGGCATCACAGCTTGAAAAAAAAAAGGTAGTCGCTTCATGTTTCTCCTTTTGTTTATCTATGACGTAAACAATGATTGTTTTAGATGACTTTCTCCCGATAGATAATATACGGAGGAAGATAAACAATATGCCATGGTCTTACGATCATACTGGCTTGTGGTGTGTTGGAAGCCTGCCTGTGGTGTGATACTCATATCCGGTCCTTCCTCCCCCTCCCACAAGGTTGTTTCTGTTTCAGCCCTGGCCATCAGCTCCCGCCGTCTACGTGGGCTTTCGCTGTCCTGTCCTGCTGGTGGAGATCAACACGGTGTTCCTCCACATCAGGGCAGTTATGCTCCTGTCTGGCTGGCGGAACGGCCAGCAGGAGGCAGCGGCCCCACCACGGCCCTCCCGCACGGCCTATTGTTGCGTGTTCGCTGACCAGCCTCCTCAACCTGGCCACGTATGTTAGCCCCCATACGTAAGTGCATCACGCTACTTTAAAACCCAAACACCCAGATCCGTTCTCAGTAGACGGAAACTTCTCTCAAGCAAAAACCTGGAGACGGGATAAACAAGAGAGTCCGTGCTCGTCGGGGTGGCCAGTTACCGTAAGATAGATGGAAACAGCTCAGTGTACGGGGCTTTACTGGTTCTGTTTTTTTTTAATTGGTAGTAATTAGGAGATGCCGCCCCAATCCTTTTCGATTTCTATATTTGATCTCTGCCTGTCTCTCCCCTGGAAGGTTCTTGGTGTTCGGTTTGTGTACGCTGGCGGACTGATGGGTGGCTGGCCGCACAAGCGGGGGAAAAATTTCTTGGTTTCGCACAACGGCTGGGGACGGTGGGCTTGGCTGCGCATCACTGTCATGAACGTGGGTTCTTCTCTATCGGTTTGCTCCGCGCCGGAAGTGCTGACAACGACAACTTCCGGACACACGGACCACTAGAGAGCGCTGTTCACTGTGACGGAGCACCTCAGGCCTATTTTCACTCAGAGACATCCTGAAAATGCTGCTCCGGTCACGTTCGGCCAGCGTTTACAATAGACTCTTGCCTCTTGACACAAAAACGCTAATTACCCTCAATTAATATTTACAATTAAACTGCAGGATTATTGTGTGAAATAGCTCTTTATTTATCAGAGTGACATGCCCATCATGGGATGTTTCTGAAATATTAATATCATGAAAATCAAAAAAGAAAATAAAGAAAGAAAAAAAAAGTTGAACCAAATGTATCAATCGAATTCATCAGATGCTACATTATGATCTTCTTTGGAAATGTGGTGACTAGAGAGGGCTTGCTGTGCTGCGCCCTGGTCCGGACGTCCTGCCAAAACAGGGCCGAGGACGGCCCTGGGTTCCGGAGCTCCCTCTGGTAGAAAGGGGCACACCTTCAGGTGCTCGGACGATAGTTGCGGGACGTCCTGGGAAGCACCACTGACTGAACGGGGGAGAACAGGGTGCTGAACTCCCACACCTGATGGATGGAGGGAGGGGGGGAGGGAGATGTGACGGTTTCGATAATAATATTTAACAACTGAATAAGTATCATGATGGACAGTGTCCGAGCCGAACCCGGATTCGCTGCAAAGGTGTTTTCGTCTATATTGTTTAGCGCACTTGCGGCTTGAAGGAGTTCAATGTAACCAAATGTACTAAACATACAATGACATCATTCAGAATCAGGAAACCTGCCCAGTCCAGGACACTTGTTCCTCCAACCACTCTACGGACGGAGTTCCCTTTGGATTTATACCGCGCTAAGAGACGGTACATTCTGGAGTTGAGTCATGTTAATGGTTGAAAGTTGTGAAATATATAATATATATATGATGCACATCATAACAGTAGGAACGTTAGCGGGTGGTTGGCCTTTGGTGTTTGAGTTACATATCTTCTGGAGGGCCCGGGTTGCCAGATATCCCAATTGCTGCTGCCATGGAAACAAGCCAACGACCTGGATCCACTGAGGTTCAACTGGATTCTACTGACAGAAAAGGCCTGTGTCTCCTCTTCGACAAGGTCCCCCACCAAAGCTGCGCTAAAAGACATACTAGCTACATCTGCAGTTGATGATGTTCATGTTAAAGTTGTAAATGTATGATGTAATAATATATATAATATACATACAAAGCTTTTCTAGCCACACGGTCCATTCAGTGGTGAAACTGAGGGGGCTTTTTGAGCGGACTCTGGACCTGGTGAAGACATACTGGTTGGCGAGGCTTCACAGACAACCTCTCGACAAGCTCAAGGGTAAACCTGTCCATCACACGGGGCGGAGCGTGGTCCTAACTTCTCCCAACCTCACTCGCCGGCCCTGGGAGCCCGGTCCTCTTCTGCCAGCGCCAGCGTAACCATGCCCGGTCATATCAGCAGGGAGGAGCAGACGTCCCTCAGCAGGCGGGACACCAGGGCCAGCTGGGACAGAGACAGGCTGTCCAGGAAGCTGGCCACGTGGCAGAGCACCTCGTAGGGCAGCCCGCTCAGAGAGTCCCGTCCACCGGGCCCTGGAGGAACCTCAGGCAGGAGGGGGCGCAGGCTGAAGCAGCTCAGGTCCTGGCTAAAGAGTCAACACGTTTATATGTTCTGTGGCCTGTGAATGACTCAGGTTAAACTGCACTTAACTAGGTTATTCTACTTATTTGTATGTTAAACTTCACTAACTCGGTTATTCCTACTTACTTGTTGGTGACTAGCCTGAATTACTCAGGTTAAACATCACTAACTAGGTTATTCCTACTTACTGGGAGGTGACTAGCCTGAATTACTCAGGTTCAACTTCTCTAACTAGGTTATTCCTACATAGGTAGCTGTAGCCTGAATTACTCAGGTTAAATTTGACTCACTAGGTTATTCCTACTTACTTGTAGGTGACGGTGGCTTTATGGGTGGAGGGCTGGAACCTTCTCTGGCGGAAGGTGCAGCCCAGGTAGGAGAGGGGACATCTCTGCTCAAACCAGCCGCTCACGCACGTCTGGACGTCAGCGTGGACGTTCCTGAAGACGGGGAGGCTTATTAGAAACTAAGTGCACGGTGAACAAACTGGAGGAATGTAGGAATGATAAAAACACAATTTTATTGAAATGTGATGCCGACTTGGAAATATTAGGACGGAAGAGTAAAGTAGCACCAACACGGTATCTTGGTTTGTTGTTGTAATACCATCCTAACCACCGTGTGAGCCATTGTCCCTTACCAGTGGTAGACTTCCCCAGGCCTTCTCACTAATGGCGCTGGGACCTGTTGTTTTATGAAGTAGCCCATCGAGGGTGTTATGAGCGACACCTGTGTGGTTCTCTATGAAAAGGCTCCGTTCCTCCACAGACAGGAAGTACAATAAGACCAGTGTCTAAGCAGAGCGCCCACCTGAAGTGGTGTGTGTACTCCCTGCGCGGGAAGCTGTGGCCGCAGAGAAAGGTGAAGGCGGAGCTGGCCTTGTTGTGGCGGCTGGTCACGCTCTCCATCTGCAGCTGGACGTGCAGCTCCGCCGGCGGCCCTCCGTCAGGTCCGCCAGGACCGCGTCGCTCCGGAACGGCGCCGACAGGAAGTGGTAGGTCTGGGTGCCCTCGTCCTGCAGCAGTGTGTCGATGGACGTGCCCTCGGCGATCAGGTGACCTCGATGCTCCTTCTCAAGCGAGCACAGCAAGGACGCCTGAGCGGGACCCCAAACACCCCACAACACAGAGCTCAGACTGGGGGGGGGTGGGGGGTGAGGGTGATGAAGTGATGAAGGGGATGGGGAAATATCGTCTGTCATTGTCATGATTGACCCCACCTGGACCTCCTCCCACACGGGCGTGTCCTCCAGCCCCGTCCCCAGGTCGCTGGTGTCCACGCCTCGGCTCTCCCTCTTGTAGAAGCCCGGGTTGCGGATGCGGCCCTGCCGGGCGATGAAGCTGGTGGGTACGTGGAAGGTCCGCACGCTGATGATCTTCATGGGCTCCACGTGGCCGTACACAAACCCGCCGGGCGTGGAGCTGCTGGCCGCTGCCGCCGCCGCCGCCGCCGCAGGGGAGCCCCCCGGCTCCTCCTCCGGCAGGGCGCACAGCCCGGACCCCTTCTCCGAGCCGCGGTTCAGACGGGCCGCCGCTGGCTCCGCCCCCCCGCCCGCCACCCTGCAGCCGCCCTTCTCCATGCTGAACATTCGCTCCCACGCCGCGTAGCTCTGCAGCAGCTCAGGGTCCACCCCGGACCTCCTGGCCAGGGCCTCCCTCTCCTCCTGGCTGGGCTCCTCCTCCTCGTCCTCCTCCGCCCTCAGCCCCGCCCCGTCCCCCGGCACCCGGATGTTGATCCGGCTCATGTGGTCCGAGGTAGGGCCGCCATCCGCCACGTCCGCCCCCACCGCCCCCTTCTCCGCCTCCCTGCGTCCCTTCTCCGCCACGCTGGGCTCCTCCTCCTCCTCCCCCCCCCCCTCCTCCCCTCATCCTCCCGTCTCGCGCAGAGCTCAGGGAACAGGCTCTTCATCTTGAGGGAGTGGAACAGGTGGTTCTGGTCTCGCAGGGCCATGGCCAGGTCCAGGTCCCAGGAGGCCCCCCCCGAGGGCCCCGCCGCCTGCTCCCGCAGCAGGTTGGCGTGCAGCTCCGGAGGGGTGGGCGTGGCCGTCGTCGGCCGCCAGCGGTTCCACTCCATGGAGCAGCTCACCACGCGTGCGGGGCAGGAGGCAGGTGGGGGCGCCGCGCGCCCGGGGCATGGGCGTGGGGGCAGCCGTAGGTGGCGTTGAGGCAGGGCCGCCTCTGCCGGGGGCACAGCAGCGCGTGCTCCTCCTGCTTGCAGAGGTGGAAGACGGCTCCGCAGAGCAGGGGGCACGGGGCCAGGGCGCAGCTCACCGGGCCCTCCGGACGGGCCCTGCAGCGCCGGCTGTAGCAGGACTCACAGTGGGGGTGCAGCCCCGGGGCCGCGGGGGGGCGGGCCCGCCGACTCTGGAGGGGGGGGGGGGGGGTGGAGGGGGTGTTGGTGTTTTGTGATTTTAATGAACATTCATACTGTACAGATCATGCAGAGTTAAGGAGACAGACAGACAGACAGACAGACAGACAGACAGACAGACAGACAGTCAGTCAGTCAGTCAGTCAGTCAGTCAGTCAGTCAGTCAGTCAGTCAGACAA
>OLKM01007938.1:0-10316 GCA_900291075.1 Melanogrammus aeglefinus | reverse complement strand
CACTTTCTGCTCTGCTGTAAAGCCGAGGAGAAAAGCTTTTCTCGTATCCTACAGTTTTCATCCAATGCAGGAAGTAAACGGCTGCAGGGCTGTGTGTGCAGCCCAAGGGATGCGCTCAGGTGGATGTAGGTGACGTCGGGACGAGGACATGTTTATGGTGCCGTTCAAGGCAGCCCGTAACTCGTCGGTTATTCGACCTGTGAATGTACACGTACCAGTTCCGATCTTGCGGCTTACGAAGTTTCACGGTCGGAGAGTTTACGAGTTGGCCGTTGATAGTTGCACTTTCACAGGTAAAACAGGTCGGAAAAACACGAGTGCCGGTTGCCTGAACGCTACAAAGTCGTAAGTTGTTGACTTGACCGCTGTAATTTCACAGTTTTCAAAAGCCTTGCGCTAGAACGCGGCGATTAGCCCCAAAACGACCGGGATCGTTACTTTGCTTCCTGTGACACATGTATACTGCCGCAGGATCTGTGTCACACTATATTTTGCAATGCAGTTATAAAACCTACCTTTTGGGAAAAGCATATTTACAATGGTTCTCGAGGGCACGGGGGGGAAGCAGCATTTCAGCCTGATTGTAGCCTTGTGACATTTGGCCTGCTCCTGATGAACAAAGGACCCTTCCCTTCACCAAAACAGGTGTATTTAAAGTTGGGCATGGTTGTAGCTAAAGATTATATTGTTAAGTTCCCCATCACCTCACTGTTTCAAAAGATGGCTGAACGGAGATGCCTCTCCATCTGTTAAGGCATGGATCTAAAATTTGTTGTAATAGACGTCACCACACCAAATTTCCAATACAAAAATGTACTTGAGGCCATTCCTAATTGCAGCACTATGACCTAAGTACCCAGCTGTTGATTCTTAGAACTTCTGGATGCTCTTTCTCCCAGCCTCTGTATACTACACTGATACCACCCATGTGTCTTTTTTGGTATGTTTCTTGTTTATTCGTTTTGTCATGTGATACTTTTATTCATGTAGGCTTAAAGGTACTGTTATGTCCCTTTATTACAGCTCATAACAGTGAAATTCTTTCTCTGCATTAACCATCCTCGAGGGCAGTTGGAGGCAGCCACCGGTGCGGCGCCTTGGGGACCAACTCCGATTAGTGCGCCAGTGCCTTGGTCAGGGCCGCTGACTGGAAGGCATTAGGCTAGCTGACGTGTTGTTCAACGTGATCAAATAAAATACTTGAAAAATTAAATCAAAAAATAAAAGCACATGCTTTCCTGCTACACATCTCAGAGCGGATCTCACGAAGAACCCTCTGGGTATGGTTCTCTAGTTGAACAGACCTGGCTTATTGCTGATAGCATATGCGACTATAACCGTGACCCACCTCTGGCTTTGGTGTAATAGCACATAGGAAATCCTAAATCACAGGCCCAATGTGAGTCGTGTGTCTATTGATAATAGATTATATTCTATGCAATGCTTAAAACATCCAAATGTTAGTATATTTCCATACCTATACAAGAACCGCATCAGCCTGAAAAGGCTCATCTTGGATTTGCTGAAGGATAGGACTTTGCTGCCGGACTGATTTTTGTGTACAAATGCCCACTTGGCCTTGTTGGTTGGTCCTCTGTTCACAACCTTGGAAGGAACACAGCTATTGTGGTAGTGATACATGAAATTCAACAGATAAACCATAATTGCTGTGATCTCTCTCTTTAAGACCTGTGACACCATTCACCACCAAAATGAACATTTTTGAAGGATTAGATAGATAGACAGACAGACAGACAAGATCAGGACAAATAGTAGTCCATAATAATATAGATTATGGCAGTGAATACATATGAAATTAATAATACTAAATAATACTGCTATTGCCATCTGGTGCAGATTTTAATAAATTCAACCATAGATTGGGGTAAATAGATTAAATTCATAGAATTGATTTGAAATAGAATAGAACAAATATTAGTGCTAATAATATATAGATATAGCGGCACGTGAATTACATAAAGAATAAATAAATAAATAAACTAATTAATTAATATTGTGATGCAATCTGGTGCAAGATAAAGCAAAATTCAATTGGGTTAACTTTACGGTTACCAGTTTACAGAAATCTCCACGTCTGCAGAGTTCTTCATCTTCTCATTTTGTGTTGGCAAAATGTTGCATTTTCATCTTTTTGAGAGAAGCTTTCTTTTTTTGTAGCCAATTGTATAAGTTTCAAGATGTGTTTTCTTTTTAGATCTAGAACCTTCAATTAACTCCCTTAGTTCAGTGGCGCTAAACCGGGCATTTTTTTCATTCGAGCTTATTTTTTAGTCTATGGCAAAGACTTGTATCTTTGGCCTTGAGGCTATTCAGAAGTCCCTGTTTGCGCCAAATGTGTGCCATGAGGTCGCAGGTCATAGGCAAAAGTTGCTGCGCGTTCAGTATGGTCGGACGTGGGAATTACGTCAACTTAGACCTGGGTGCCATATCGAGTAAAAAAAGTCAGAGGTATTGGAGGTCAATAAAAATTCATAAAAACCACATCAAATTTACATTTTTTTCCACAGTTTACAGTGTGGGCTGCCATGGTAAAATTACATCATTACGACAAAACTGGGGGTTAAGAAAGCATACGGGCTGTTATTGTTATTTTTCCTACTCGGAAGCCGGAATTTACGACCTCCGAGTTTGTACTTGAACGCGCGAGCATATTCTTCATGCAGATTCAGGCCGATTCAGACCTCTCTCTTTGCCAACTAACGTTACCAGAGCCTCCTGACCATTAGACATTGTGCAATTCAACTTAACTCGACTGTTTTTTTTTTCTGTAAGGTTTTTATTTCAGCCATGAGGAAAAGACCTTTCACAAGGTCTAGAAAAGTCTTAAAAGACGGACAATTTGGCGACGCTGCAACCGTCCGCCACGTTCGACAGAAAAACACACCGCCAACCCGCACCTGAACCAAATGCATCATGGCGGATGTCGGTCAGCAGCATGGTCGGCAGTAGTGATGGGCAGTAACGCTATCGAAGATGACCAGGACTTGATTTTTTATTATTTCTTAGCGACACCCTTGATGCTGACAAGAGAGACAAAATCTCAGACTGACGGTTAAGTTTAGCTAATGTTTGACCTGTTTAGCACGTGGGTTTAGCACGTGGTTTAGCTTGTTTAGCTGCTAAACGTTAGCAGCTGTAGGCTATTTGTTTCACTGTAAAAGTCCAAAAAGAGAGAAAATTGATACATCTGTTTCAAGTCCGGTTTCACACTGTTCCTTGTTAATAAGGTAGAGTCTGAAGGTTTATTTGTTTGCCGTTGCTTCCCGTATTAGCATATTACTATTTGTGAAAATTGCTAATGCAGATTTTCACCGCGTTTTTCTCATCATATGATACATAGACCACTACAATCTGGCCTATGTTATCCTAAAGAGGCTAAACATTCATTAGGCTAAAACATTCATTATAACTACAGTTTCTGATCTGTGAACCTATATCTGTTTGTGAAAATGCAATAAAGGCACATTTCACTGTTTTCTTCAGCATATAGATCAACATTTTAGACCAGGTTCCTTGATCAAAACCCACTATGCGTCGAGACTTCACAAATAGAATTAAAGGTTTCACAGATCAGAAACTGTGTTTTAAAGGAATGTTCAGCCTCTTTAGGATGATCTCGGCCAGATTTTGAGAAAGTCTAGGTACAGTGGTTTTTTGATCTGGACCTGGTTTTAATGAGGTCTGTAGATAATCAAATAAAAAAAAAAACTGTGAAATCTTCCCTTCAGCATTTTCACAAACAAAATAAACCTTTCACAAATTACAATAGCGGGTGTTCAGGCAAAAGGATAGTTCCTTAACAAAAATGTTCTAAAATGTTTTTTACATCAAAAAGTGTCACAAAAAACAGACAAATCAGTTGTTACAACACAACAGGTACCTCTCAGACGCACAACTTTTGGTTCAACTCTGTTCTATTCTTTATGCATGCACACTGCCACTTCCCCTTGTTTTTTTGTTGTGGTCATTCGTCTGGTTTTTCTTGTTGTTGTGCAGTGCATGCCTAATATACGTATGTATGGCATGCACTGCATTTGTCTTATTTTTCTATATTGCGCAATTTTATCTCTGTAAGTATGTGTGTGAATGGTACTTAACTGCTGCTACTGTGTTCCTACTACTGTCTCCAAATGTCTTGGTCCACCCCAGGCGTGGGTGCGGGCCACCACATTCTGGATCCAATCCCATTTAGACTTGCACTTTTACCTATTTAAACTTGCCACTTGCACTTTTAGAACTGGGCACTATTATATACCAGGTACTTTACAGATCATATGCACTTTATGTATAGGGTATTGAATGTGTATATGATTGTGAACTACTGTATAATTCTTTGTGCATTTCTGTCTGTTTGTGTGTGTACCCTGCCAAGGGACTACGGATGCAAATTAGCAATTTGCTAAACTCTGATGCATTTACATTTTTGCACACGTACGAATGTTTCATTATGTGAAACAATGTGTATTGTCCCTTTTAAATAACAACCAGTCGCAACTGCACGTTTACGTTAATTTTACCCTTAAGTGCTAAATCGGAGGCTGGCCAATCAGAACTATACTTAAGCGTCGTCATAGAATCTATACATTTTATACAGTATCATTACCCCTAGTCGGCAAATCATGTGCAGACTATGTCCCATTATGTTTCTAATATTTCTTACTTAATTATGGCATATGTACTTAAACATTTTCTAACATGATTTTTAGATGCACTCAACACATTATTTTCTCTCCATTTTCAGTCATGAGTCCAACAGCAGCAGTCATGATAAAGAAGTATAAGAAAAAGAGGAACATCTGCTGAGACTCAAAGTACAGAGAAATTGAAGCAAGGAGATGGCCTCCCTTAGACAAAACTCTGCAGTGTAAGTGTGTTTTTTTCTCTCTCAAAACTATTTCCTCTCCATATACCCCAATCCAAATATCAGTATCAGAATCAGTTAGTTTGTTTTTTCCTAACTTATGAACACTGCCTCACCCTGCAGTGAAGCACATACTACCGTAAATTCCGGAGACTATTGAGCCGCACCTGAATGATAAGCCGCACCAGCTAAATTTATAAAAGCAAAGAGATTTGTACATATATAGACCGCACCTGAATATTAAGACGCAGGTTTTTTCATGTGTTCGTAAATGAGATATTTACACAAAAAGACAGTACATGGAAGAGTGTGTGGAACTATGCAAGTCTGCTCGCTTTTCCTCCTGTTTCGGTTACGCTCCTCTTCAGCCATGTGCATCTTTGTTGACAACAAAAGCCCGGCGAAAAAATCAATAAATGGAGCGGATAACTGTTACATAACGATGTCTATGGCGTGTGTGTTGGGTGTAGTCAACTGTCAATGAACAAGAGAATTACGCGGAGCGTGTTTGTGTCGCGGTCATAGGACTGTAGGTGTTGCGGTGTGCAGCAGAGACGAGAAGCTGGGACACCGAGGGAGGCGACCCGAGTTTACACTGATGTTTGCCAAGTTTGGTTTTTCAGTGTGAGAACGCCAGGTGAAGACAGAGAGCTGTCGTTCTCGGCAGTACGGCACCAACACGGCAGTAACATGCCTGTTAGAAAATAAAACACTCAGTGCACCAAACTCAAAACTAGTGTCTTTCTCGGCGCATAATCTTTCCCCACATGTCTGTCTCACCTGCGCTTCCTGCTAGAGCGCCCCGCGAGGCCGTTAGCCAGTAAAAATCTATCTAAATTAGCCGCATCGTTTTTATACGCCGCAGGGGTTCAAAGCGTATTAGAAAAAAGTAGCGGCTTATTGTCCGGAAAATTACGGTAAATTAAATAAGGATACTAGATTAGTAGGAGTGTGTTGTCACGATACCCAACATTTTGGGTACGGTATCGGTACCAACATGTTTTTCGATACTTTTCGGTACTTTTCCACATAAAAAGAGAACCAAAAAATGTCATTATTGGCTTTATTTTAATAGAAAATCTTAGAACTATAACATATGCATCAGTAATCAGTAAATCTAAACAGTTACTGCTGCTGCAGGATTCAATTTTCCATCTATATTATTCTGAACTCTTCCTAAATATTAAAACATTAGTGGTCTGTTTTAAAATGAATATCAACTTGTTTTTCTTTGCATGATGAGGTCTGAAAACACTGCATCTTTTTTTGTTATTTTGGACCAGTTGTAATGTTTGGGAGAAATTGTTATCAGTAGTTTATATAGAATGAAAACACAAAACGTTCATGTTACTCAAACACACACACCTATTGGTTTTCCCATACGTAGACCAAATTGATTCTGCTCCCCTCCCCCATCAACGCAATATCATTCCGTTAATTCATCTCCGCGTGTCGCGCCTGGCTTTGCTGTGTTCACTCACACACTCACACAGAGAGAGAGAGAGAGACTGCATGCTAGTGGTGGTGCGCAGTAAAAACGAAACTTATCAACCAGCAGTGTTTGCATTAATTAACGAGTCTGGCGGCCTGTCTCTCTCCGCGCGCGCTGGCGCACACACACACAGACACACATAAACCACAGGCACATGGACAGGTGGCGCTGTAAACGGTAATAAAAAAAAAGCAACCTCTTGCTTAGTTTGTGGCTCACTCGCTCGCTCGCCGCGGCTCAAATTACAATGCGGCGACTTCACGAGGCGACGTCACCGCGCTGCCGGCGGTGCAAAAATGAAAGTACCGGTCCAATTCTAAGCGCAGTATAGTACCGTTTTAAATGCGTCAGTACCCTGGTACCACTCTAGTACCGGTATACCGAACAACCCTAATTAGTAGACACGCAGGATAAGGCCGCTCGGGGCGGGATTTGAACCGGGGGCCGCCTGCACTATATCTCTCACACATAGGGCGGGGGGCTCTACCAACTGACCTAAACACCGCCCAGATAGTTAAACATTTTTGGAAATTCACCCATTGCCATCATAGCAGCTGGTTCAGGAGGTTCAGAGTTGTTTTCGAGGTAAATTCATGCAAAGCCACTGATGTGCATTTCCGTCGGGGGCAGTTTTTCGGCAAGCAGTCTCTTTTCAGCACGATACCAGCTTTGCATTTACCTCTCGGAAAACAAAGCCGCACGCACACACAAACCCACGTGTTGGGCGCTCGTGCATCCAGAATAGGCAGAGTAGTGGACAGTTTCAAGTGAATTAACAGACTTCAGCAGTGTGGTGTGTTCCTGCAGGTTGTGTGGAGGTGTGCATGTGTTAATTTGTGATTTAGAAAGTAACTCCTGTGAAACAATGGGGTTATTTCAAATTTATTAGCTTGATTTTAATGTTTCATTCTGTTAACACGGGCCACTCTTTCAACCTGATTGTCTGCCTCGCTTGACTAACGCTTCTTTGGAGGGAGAACAGCTCTGAATGCTGTGTTCACAGACAGCTTGTAAACGGTAGTGATGACATTATTTCAGTAAAGTGGACTTAACTATGTCCCAAAAAATATGAGTACACAAAATTAGCTTTTCTCGTTGTGTTGTCTGGTGTGTTTATTTTTGTCCACACATGTACACCACCCATGTGTATCCTTGGTGGTTATTTATTATTATTATTATTATTATTATTTATATTATTATTATTTTACACACACAATTTTCTCTCTTTTTAGCCCAGGGCAATGTAGTGACAAGAGTTATCATCATCTGCACACCCCTCATCCGCCACCTCCTCCTCTTCATCTGCCGACTCCAGCTACTCCTCTTCAGAGGATGAGAGGAAAAGAAGAAAACGGTTCAAAAAGAAAGGGGCAAAAAAAGAGCCACATCGAAAAGGGAAAGAAGAAGAAGAATAAGAAGAATGATGAAGAAAGTGGCAAAAGGAAAGCCATCACTTGGCAGAAGAGGTGAGTCACAGGGACGGTTCATATTTAAAAAAAGTTGTATTGATGTTAGCTTAGAAATCTGAAACATTCATGCTTAGGGATGTAAGTTGTGGTTTGAAATTCATTACCAAAGTGGTTGTACAGTACTCATCTACCACGACCTATCATGTAAAGGAGAAGTTCACAAAAAATACAAAAGAAAAAAACAGCAACATATTTTCCTCTTCCCCAGAGTGATATTAATCCATCAAGATAGTCTCTTAGAGACATCAGCTGTAGAGATGTCTACTATCACCCCAATACATTGGAGTTGAATGGGATTGGGTTTGTGGTGCTCAAAGTGTGAAAATATACATTGGAAAAACTCGAAGGCAATGTTTCCTTACAGAAATCATGACCAGGGGTCTCATTTATAAAACTACGCCAGTAAATATTCAGACTTATAAAACCCTGCGTACGCACACTTGCAAGCAAACTTCCCTTACTAAATCAGAGTTCCTACAAGTGTGCGCAGCTGAATCCGCTTCACGTTCCGCCCTGTACACGCCCTGTTTTAACCGTAGATGGTCAATGCAAACCACCACATGAATGCGATCTGCATGTCAATGAGCCTCACGTGCTCTTGTTCTGTCTGTGTTGTGAATTAGCTGCAGGTGTGAAAGTGGCGACGTGACGTGTTGCTGCAGCTGTTAACGGCGTCAGCGGCTCAGAGCGCACGCTGTGTTGTTTTGGTGCGCTGCCTCTCACATGCTGGACCCGGTTCGGCACATAGTTACAACAATGACAACAGTTTTAATCTGAAACGAGTTATTAACCATTCATCATGGTCTCCCTCTCCCTCCTTTCTCCTCCAGCGGTGCCGTGGTGCAGAATTACGCACGGGGCTCACCGTTGTATTCATACATTTACAGTAATTAGACTGATCGATAAAACTTTGAATAATTAGCAGAATCAGTTACATTCTGAGGAATGATCAAACATGACACTTCTCTTGATAACAAGAAAACAGAATGTAACAATTATGGGAACGATTACTGGATTTTTTTCCCCCAGGGTTTGAGATTTAATTGACTCTCGATATGTTCACACTCAGTATCATAGGAACATATAGTTATTTACACCGTGTATTTATCCCATGCAGCCGCGGCGTCCTCTCCTCCTCCTGCGCTCTGGGAGTGGACAATATGACAGAGACGGTGGTGATTAAATATAGAGAAGGAATTTTGATTTTGAATTTTAAGTTAGATTCTAAGAAGATGTTTCTGAAACACCAGTCCGATGCAAAATAAGGGCGCTGTTGAATTAAATCACCGTGGCAACATGGATCTAACGCATACGGGTTGAAATTAAATGTGTGACGGCCGATAATAAAAACATAATCGTTCTTCTCACTCATCATTTCCTGAGTCTGACTTCAGTTCACCACCACACCGTCTGTGTCGCCAATTCCCCTTTTCCTCCAAACCAGCGTACGCATGGCTCAGAGTTTGCTTAGAGCTGCGCACATTCTCCCGTCAAGTTTGTTTTTTATAGATCACAACCTTGGAGTGGAAAGTCACGTACGCCACTTTCAGCCCCGTTTTGTGCGTACGCAAGGGTTATAAATGAGACCCCTGGTAATTGAAGATTATCCACAGTCACTATTTTCTAGGGATGCACCGAAATGAAAATTTGTGGCCAAAGTTGAATAAAATTAAACACTTGGCCGAATGGGGTCATTCCTATGTTCCCACAGCCCTATGTTCCCTCATTTCTAACTTTTGTTGTCACTGAAAATTAGGCCCTATGTTCCCACAGCCCTTTGGTCCCACCATTGGTTGGGTTTAGGCAATGAAGAAAGGAGTTGGTTAAGAATTAGTAAAAAGACCAGGTAGAGGCTAGACAGGCCAGATAGAGAGAGTCCAGATAGGTAGAGAGAGTCCAGAGGGAAACAGGGCTGAGGGAACATAGGGCTGTGGGAACATAGGCACGCTCCCGGCCGAATACTGAATGCGGTTAAAATTAGCAGTGCGCATTTGTTGCACGTCTTATAATTGATTTGTTTATATTTGATTTTACTTGTAAGCACATCATTTTTATTTATACACATTTTGTATGATATAAAATGAAAGGTTTATTATCTTTTACATATCATGCTGACTTGTATCATCAGACATGCCCTGTGATTTTCAGCTTAAATATGAAAGGAGGCTGACCATCACAGGACAGGTCAGTTCTGGAGTTTGTTTCAGGGAGCAAGCAGGCTCAACAAACTCAAGTCAAATCCCTAGCTCAGGGTTCACTGAGCCTGAGCTGTCTTATGCCGTATATGAAAAAAGATGTGCATCAAATTGTGCGCGCCACTACGGCTTTTGAGTTTGTTGTGTGCGAAAAGACCAGTGGCTCACAGGCACACAAGTACTTGTGCATGTTTCTGTGTCCTAGCGCCATTGACTTACCAGGCTGCCACAGAGACCGAGAATACAGTTGGACATATGTAAAACTCAGAACTCAGTCG
>OLKM01007937.1:5000-10317 GCA_900291075.1 Melanogrammus aeglefinus | reverse complement strand
GTAACGATAGTGTTTGGTTTGTAGTGTAAGAAAAATACAGCTTTAAGATTCTTAATAATAAATACTGACATTTAGAAGGGGAGGGAGCTGGGAGCCAATGAGCATTCGGAACACGAAGAGGGCGGGTGCAGAAAACCGGGGGTCACATTGGACTGATCGCACCAATCAGGGAGTCCAGGACGGTGGCATCAGTGTTAACATGATTGTCTTGACAGCCAGAAAGGAGGCGAGAGATGAGGAGACAGCTCTTTTGTTCACTACTTACTAACCCTAACCACGGGACTAATTAGTGCTGGTTATACTCACTAGTCCATTCACAGGACTAGTAACTGCTGGTTATAGACTCACTAGTCCAGCTGTTTGTGATATTCATGGACAGGATATCGAGGCGTAGTCGTGGTGGGGAAGGGTTGCAGTTCGGTGGTCTGAGGATCTTCGTCACTGCTCTTTGCAGATGATGATGTGGTCCTGGTGGCATCATCGGCCTGTGACCTTCCGCACTCACTGGATCGGATGGCGGCCGGAGTGTGAAGCGGCTGGGATTGAGGATCAGCACCTCTTAAATCTGAGGCCATGATTCTTAGCAGGAAACTGGTGGTTTGGCCTACTCCGGGTAGGAAATGAGTCCTTAGCCCATGTGAAGGAGTTCAAGTACCTCTGGGTCTTGTTCGCGAGAGGGAGGGGACGATGGACGCGTGAGATTGGCCCGGGAGAATCGGAGCAGCGGGAGCGGTATTGCGTTCGCTTTATACGCACCGTTGTGACGAGAAGAGAGCTGAGCCGCAAGGCCAAAGCTCTCGATCTATCGGTCAAATCTTCGTTCCTATCCTCAGCTATGGTCATGAGGGATGGGTGATGACCGAAAGGGACGAGATCACGAGTACAAACGGCCGAGCTGAGTTTTCTCAGGAGGGTGGCTGGCTTCTCTCTTAGGGATAGGGTGAGAAGTTCAGTCATCCGTGAGGAGCTCAGATTAGAGCCGCTGCTCCTTTGCTTAGAAAGGAGTCAGTTGAGGTGGTTCGGGCATCTGGTAAGGATGCCCACTGGGCGCCTCCCTTGGGAGGTGTTCCAGGCACGACCAGTGGGGAGGAGACCTCGGGGAAGACCCAGGACTAGGTGGAGAGATTATATCTCAACACTGGCCTGGAAACGCCTCTGGATCCCCCCGTCAGAGCTGGTCAATGTGGCTCGGGAAAGGGAAGTCTGGGGCCCCCTGCTTGAGCTGTTGCCCCCGCGACCCGACCCCGGATAAGCGGATGATGATGAGATGAGATGAGATAGTCCAGCCACAGGACTAGTTACTGCTGGTTATAGACTCACTAATCCACTTAGTTCGGTGTTACGGTGCCATTAAGTAAGTAAACGTGTTTTTGGATTTTAAAATAATATACCTTCTCTGTCTGCCTGCCCGTCATTACTTACAGTGATATGCCTTCTCCTCCTCACCTCCTCTCCTCCCTTCTCTACTACTGCTGCAGACTACTCCTCCTCTCCCTTCCTCAACTCTTGCAGAGTTTCTCCTCTCCTCCTCTACTCGTGTAGGGTGCTCTTGCAGGTGATGATTAGCCCCTCCTCCTTCAGTCTCTTCAGGGCAGGCCGTAGACGTCTTTGGGTCATCGGAACCACAAGACCTTCTTTGAGATCTCCCCTGGTGGAACCACAACATAGTTCAGACCACGCTAACCTCAGGACTTTGTTAACAACACTACAGTATGGGGACTCTGTTAACACCACTACAGTATGGGGACTTTGTAAAACACAGTACAGTATGGGGAACTTTGTAAAACACAGTACAGTTTTGGGGACCGTGTTAACACACCACAGTATAGGTTCAGAGTGGGGGCCCGTGTTAACACTACAGTATGGGGGTCAGAGTGGGGGCCGTGTTAACATTACAGTACGGGGGTCAGAGTGGGGGCCGTGTTAACACACTACATTACGGGGGTCAGAGTGGGGGCCGTGTTAACACTACAGTACGGGGGTCAGAGTGGGGACCCACCGTCCAGGATCATGCGGGCTGCGATGGCGGTGGGGTAGCCCACGGTCTTGGCCATAGCGGAGAAGCCGTTGTGCTCGCCGTACACCACCAGGCTGACGTGTTTGGTTCTCCAGCTTCGCCTGTCGGGGTGCCGCAGCCCCACGTCGTTACGCAGGATTGATCATGTCTCGCTCGCCCTCGTCTTACAGACAGAGAGAGAGCGTCGATGAGGCACAGAGGGACGCCGGTGCCCTGCTGAAGCGGCACCAGTGGGAGAGGTTGTGGCCGAGGGGTTGCGAGGCGGCTCACCATAGGAGAGGCGGGCCTCCAGGTGTTTGGTCAACGCGGCGAGGACGGTCGGGGCGCGAGGAACGCCGTCATCGCTCAGCATGCCCAGGCTGAGGAGAACCAAACACACCGTCACTCACTAACCCCAACTAACCCACATAAACACCATCTCAAACTAACACTAACCCAAACTAACACTAACCAACACTAACCCTAACTTACATTAACCCCATCTAACACTAACCACAATTATACCACGGTCTGGGGGAATGCTCGATTCTGATTGGCTGCAGGGTGTGCATTAACTCCTGATATATAGGACACCTGGCTAAGTAGTTCCAGTCAAATTGTCTGTTCCCAATTAATGCGCTAGCTGGCGTATCGTATCAGCCCGTCTCAAAAATGAGTAACCATAGCAACGGGAACGCAGTCAAAGCCGACGGACTAGAATAACTCCCGTTGCCAAGTCGTAGCTAAGGTCCGTCCTAATTACTGGAGTAGTGAACAACGATTTGTTGCATAAGAACCTTACGGGAGGGTAATGGTTGTTCCACGAATTAGTCAAGCGTTACCAGGGAAACAAAGTTATGTCTTGTGAAAAACTTTATATTTGGATTGTAAAACGCATGAAAATATAAATGAATGGTCTTAATTTACTTTCTTTGGCAAGTGACCGTGGTATAAGCGGGATAATGCCCTTTGAGGTGTCCATTATCAGGAATCAATGTCCTCCGCGTCGTCCATTAATTCCTGATAATGGACACCTCGTCGGGCATTATCTTCTTACCTAACGCTCACCCCAACCTCCACCCCCTAGCTCCACCCCCCTAGCTCCACCCCCCTAGCTCCACCCCTCCTGGCCCTCCTCCCCCTTAGCTCCACCCCCTTGGCCTCCTCCCTGCAGCAGCACTTTCAAGCCGGCGGCGTTTCATCCTTGACGCTGGGCCGTTAAGGCGAGGCGTGAATCGAACAAATGAACGGAGTCTTTTCATTGACGCTTTCAGCGCGTTTCCTTTCAGAGGAATACGCTGGAATGTTCCTGAGCCGGCACGCATTTAGAGCGGCGGGTCTCAATGCCACCGCGCCACGCTGTGAGCAAACCATACACACAAACGCACACAAAGCAGAACCTTGGCTCCCGAGAGCCTTTTCAGCGCGAGCCGGAGCCACTCCAGCACGGCAGGGGCCAGCCTGTCAGGTGCACCGCGCCAGCTTCACACACACACACACACACACACACACACACACACACACACACACACACACACACACACACACACACACACACACACACACACACACACACACACACACACACACACACACACACACACACACACACACACACACACACACACGATAACACCTATATAGCTTCAAAGACACACACCCACACACACAGAGACACAAACCAACACCAAACATGCACAATAACACCAAACACCTACACAGCTTCACACACACACACACACAATAACAACATACACACACACACACAATAACACCTTAACAGATTTACACATACACAAACACCATCAAACACACACACACGTGTACCACACCCTGCGATACACACCTACACACACAACACACACACAAAAAAAAAAGAATGGTAACACATACGCACACCAAAAAAACACACCAAACACCACAAACACACATACAGTTAACATGAGACACAAACATACACACACGTGCTGTAGGTCTCCGAATATAAGATATCTGTGAATCTTCCTTACAAGCTAACTTCAATCAGCTCATATTGAATTTTACTTGCTTCCATTATGAAAATTATTGAATTAGTCTATTATATTTATAATAGGTATTCTTTCCTAATTATTCCTTCTCTCTTGAGCTATAAATAATCATTTTTTTCACTGGTCTCAGTGCAATGGGACCTCATTGCACTGGGACCTCACTGGTACCAGTGTGATGGGACCTCACCCTCTCACTGGTTCCAGTGACATAGGACCTCACCCTCTCAATGGTTCCAGTGGTATAGGACCTCACCCTCTCACTGGTTCCAGTGGTAGAGGACCTCCCCCTCTCACTGGTTCCAGTGCTATAGGACCTCCCCCTCTCACTGGTTCCAGTGATATAGGACCTCACCCCTCTCACTGGTACCAGTGGCATAGGACCTCACCCTCTCACTGGTTTCCAGTGGTTAGAGGACCCCGACCTTTCACTGGTTCCAGTGGTATAGGACCTCACCCTCTCACTGGTTCCAGTGGCATAGGACCTCCCCCTCTCACTGGTTCCAGTGGTAGAGGACCTCCCCCTCTCACTGGTTCCAGTGGCATAGGACCTCACCCTCTCACTGGTTCCAGTGGCATAGGACCTCACCCTCTCACTGGTTCCAGTGAGTAGAGGACCTCGACCTTTCACTGGTTCCAGTGGTATAGGACCTCAGCTTGTCACTGGTTCCTTACCTCCTCAGGGTTTCCATCCTGAAGTCACTCCCTCCGGTACGCCGGAACACCTCCTCCTCAAAGGCCTCCTGGGAGAGGGTGGTGGCCACGCCCATCTGGGTGCAGAGCAGCTCCCTCTAGGGGGGGGAGCTACACGTTAGAAAACACTGAAGGACTGTGTTTCCCAGCATGCTTTGCTGAATGTTTCCAACCTAAGTCTTCTGTACTCTTCAAACTATTCCAGGTGCATGATGGGAAACATCAGCCTGTAGTGAGTGAGTGAGGATTACCCAGGATACCCGGGGGGAGCCCGTCTGGAGGAGGGATGTGGGCTCGGAGTCGATCAAACCAAGCTTCACAAAGCCATTCATGGCGTCGATAAAACCCTGTGGAGACACGGCAATGGTTAGAACCAGGACCCTAACCCGGACCAAACCCTTTACCAACCCCAACCCACTACCCACCCTACCCGGACCCCAACCCGTACCAAACCCTTTAACAACCCCAACCCACTACCCGGACCCTAACCCGGACACAACCCTTTACCTAACCCCAACCCACTACCCGGACCCTAACCTGGACCAAACCCTTCACCAACCCCAACCCACTAACCCGGACCCTAACCCATACCAAACCCTTTACC
>OLKM01007936.1:0-10325 GCA_900291075.1 Melanogrammus aeglefinus | reverse complement strand
GGAAAAAGTATTGAACTGGACTGGGTTTGTTAAATGTCTGTGGGGAGCTTTTTTTTTTTTTCCCCCAGAAGAGTTTTTCATGCTATTTTCCCCAAGAAGTGTTGCCTAACTTTCTTCGTTCCCTTCTTGGCCTACATACAGGGTATTGTGAAAACGAACCGATGGAGTCTTCGATGACAACGTCTGTATTTGACTTTCTTTTGTTGCAATTAAAAAACGATGTTTTTAAAAAGAAAAAACAAAGGAGGCGATGTCCAAATGGACGGGCGGGGACGCTAAACAGTAATATTTTTTTATTTTGCCTAATCCATCTACAATTCTTTTGCTTTCATGGCCAAAACACTCACCACATTCACTGTCAATGTTGGCGTGCACAGACATTTTGGAGGCAGGTGCTGAAGGGGGGTGGGGCATGGGAATTCCCGCTACTTACTAGGTATAGAAGAGAGGCTATTTATATCGTGCATTATGGTCACATGCTTTTGATTGTGAAGCATGGAGATTTATCATGTCAACATGGACCAGAGTACATTGTGCAAAAAAAGGTTAAAAAAAAACAAAACAGTTAGGGAAAGGTGCGTGGCTGTGCACCACCTCGTCCCTATTTGTGCACACCTATGACTGATCATCAAAACGCTAGTGCATCCTGTCATCAACTGTCGCTTAAATAGTTGCTATTATTTAGTTATCTAGTTTCCCATGTTTATTTTGTATTTAGTGGTGTTACTGTGATGTCATGGTTGGTGGTCTTTATTGTCTTCGTTTTGCTAAAAGTTATTACTAGGTTATATTTTATAAGCTATAACATAGGCTATTCAATATCATTGGGTATGGTATCGTCACTCTGGCCCATCTCTCTCTCTCTTATTCCTCTTATTTTCTTTTATTTACTCTTTTTCCTCTGTCTTTAGTCCATGCTATATCTTCATTTGAATTTTGTCTATTTAGTTCTCGCTTCATACCAAGTGCCTCGTCTTATGTGTTTTCAACCAATTGTCCTCTGTGTTGGTATGTGAACTTTTATTTTTAAAATTAATTAATTAAGCATGGGTTTTCTGACTATTTTTTGGCTTATTCCTTTGCAAGAGAAGGCCTCATGCAGCTCTTCTGCCGCCTCCATTGAGGGTCAGCCAAACGGAACAGAGGTGTGTGGCCACTGGAACCAGTTAGTGGGGGAAGTGACAGCAAAAGAGGAGGAGAAGAGTTGGCGGACTACATACAGAAACACTTACACTGCCAAAGCCCCCAATACGTGATATACACTGATAGTGAATTGGAGAATGTGAAATCTTACTTTTTCAATTTGAAAAGACTGGTGGTAGAGCAGGAGAGTGTGAGCTGTCCAAAGAGCTAACATGTAGGCTGATCCGGAATACAATTACCAACATGGTGTCAGCGGTGAGGGCATTGCACTGTGAAGAGAAGCAGTATCCATCGAAGGAGGACCTAATAGCCATGGCCAAACGCCTGGTGATCTACTATCCCATGCTCTCTGATAAGCTCGACATACAGCGTCCATGGGTAACTATTGCTTACAATGTAATAAAGTACCTCAAAATCGCACACTTGTTTACAAGAGCCTTTGGTTGTTCATTCCCACTGTCTCCCATACATGCACATTACATTAGGTAACATACTTGTAGGTAACATACCTAAACCCAATTATTATTATGCTATTATTTAATGATACAAGTTGTTAGTAAGGTATGATGATAAAAAAGCTTTATAATTCTGATTAGGGTTTTTTTCTTCCTTTTTTTTTTTCCTTAGCAAATGTGGATATTTGACAAATGTCTTGCTCTCTTGGTCTTTGTATTTTCTGCCTAGATTGAAGTCTACAACGACTGCAAAAGAGAATCCACAATGTTCGATCACCGAAGAAAAAGCCAGGGTGCACTCCTTCAAGGGGGGAGAGAAACGAAAACTGAAATATACGGATGCCGATGACATTGATGATTCCACCACATCTACCATTCTCTATACGGCCAAGCCCCAGCAAGCACCCACTACACACCCTGAGGTCCACACTCCGCCCTCCACTCTCCTGAGGTCAACCCCATCAACAAGCAACTCAGTGAATATGCAGCCATGGTAAGTGTATTGGATTCACATTTTCATTAGCCTTACACACAAAATGGTAACACTTTATATTAAGACACACATATTCACCATTAAATTTGCTACTTACTAAACATGTGTATTAGTAGCGAACTAGCTACTTATTACTCTTTGTAATCACTCGTAATGCCTTATTCTGCATGACCTATATTCTACCCATAATAGACATTCATTTAAAATTTACCCTATATAAGCTCCTAAATAGCCCTTATTATAGCTATTAAGTAAGTTTGTTGCATATGAATATGATCTAATACGCCATGGTTCAGTATGGGGTTGTGTAAGGTGTAGTAACACAAGAACAATTATTCACCCCTAATAATATTTTATCAAAGATGTCTACTCATATGGAATTTAGATGAAAACACAGGGATAATAGTGTACAAATACTCATATGAAGTCTTTGTAATGCAAAAATAGGTTCCCTATTCTAAAGTTGGTCTTTTCACATTTAATTCACAATTAATTTGCCACTAAGTAAGTCTCATGTGTTCCCTTATCTAAAAGTGGCCTCCTATTCACACTTATTAAGTGCATTACAGCACACAGTACACAACAACCCACAGCCAATTAGCACAAATACGCTACAAATATCTCTTTTTATTAATGTTAATGAATACGAGATAGCATACAAATCTTTTAATATGCTCTATGTTCCTTCCCTTCTACAAAGTTTTTTAAATTCCAAAAAATGTAAAGAAGACAATTCCAAAAAAAATGTAATGGTTGTATCCAACTCGCATTATGAACAGTATATAGTAAAGGACTCATGCATTTCTCACAGGATATTTTTTCTTAATGTCATGTAACAGCCATTCCTGTGGTCCATCTTTGTATTGGTTTCCACGCCAGTAGGTCCACTCAATTACATCTAAGTGATCTTTTCAACATATTTTGAGTGCGGTTCCCTCTTAGTCTCAATATAGTTGACTTGCAAACACCCCAACGACGGTTCCAGGTTCTGTGTATGTGCACCTGTATTGGGTCGGACAAAAATAGTCCTGATGGTTCACAGTCAGATGATTTATAACCTTTCATTTCTGAAGATGGTGATAAGACCTCCATCCATCTGAATAATGGGCTGCCCCGGTCGAACATGCTTCTTTATAAGGGGCATGAGATGGCCTGCTGAACGGTGGGCTGCACAATCTTAAGGAATGGGTCTCCTTCTGTCATTCCTTGAAGGCCTAGCATTCCGATACACCATGGAACTTCCGGTTAAGAGGCCCGCCTCCTCGTTTATAACTGAAAATTCAGAAAATTCAAAGTAAAGATTCTAAACTCTCGGGGAAACCATAGGACCATTAGTAAACCCAACAAAATGGCTCTGCAGTCTTTAGATTAGTAGACAATAAATTTAGTAATCAAACTTTCATAATTGTGATGTTCCTCAAAGGACAACACTATTACTGTTTTTTAGGTTATGTTATGTAATTGTCTCGACACTCCCTAGCTGTGGTACCATTCAATGTAATCTTAACATTAAACTTTAACTTTAAACAGAACTAGCATACCTTTTCTTTTATGGCCAAATTTGCTTTCATCGATCATAACGAGTTCTCCTCTTCTTCCAACAGCTTGTTTTGCCTTCCTCCTCATTCTCTTCATCGCAGATTTGCAAAACTCTCCGCATCTTGTCAGCAGTTGCTCAGGGTTGCAGAGCTCCCCAGTTATCCCTTCCTGTAGCATGTCCCATTTGCCGCAAACGAAGGAACCTTGAGCAAACCTGTAATAGAATAAATCAAAATTCTGAAATTTAAGAGGTGGCTGTTGAAGTCAATTTCTTAAATTGTCATTGATTACCGTATCTTAAAAGCCCATTTTCTTTGCTGGATGCATAATCCTTTTCTCAGACCAGACCAGACCCTCTGGGAACTGCCCATTGGTCCGACCACCCGACCTCCCATTAGTCCGACAAAATGCCATTGGTCCCCTCCCATTGGTTTCGACCTCCCGTTTACTCCGACAAAATACCAACTGGTCCGACCTCCATTGGTTCGACCTCCCGTTACTCCGACAAAATCAACCACAAGTCGGACCAATAGGAGGTCGAACCAATGGGTGGTCCCGTTAGTTCCGACCTGTCATCCCTACTTTCTGACCAAGCGCTTTCATTGCGAGCATGCGTCTCTCTCTCTCTGAGAGTTTGTTTGACGGACGGACGGACGGACGACGGTCACGGCGACGATACGGACGGACGGACGACGATACGGACGGACGGACGGACGGACCGACGGACGGAACGGACGGAGCGGAGCGGAGCCAGTTTTCCTCTCGGTGCCGTTAAGCCGAATTGTGCCAGATGCGCCAGAGCGCGCACCTCTGTGCCAGGCTGCGCGCTCTGTGGGGAGATTTGTTATTCATCTTTAACAGAGATGCTGAACAGAGGGATTAATGCACACATTCACACAGGCTACACACACACACACACGAGCTACCCACGAGACACACAGCTGAGGGGCCGGAGAAGAATGCGCATCTGGTGGCGTGGCGTGCTCAACCTGGTCAGTGCGTGCTCGTGCACCGGAGCGCCCATGCTCCGGTGCGACCTGTCCTGTTTAGATTTACAGATGCATTAGTCCAGTTTCGAACTAATGAGGACCTCCATTAGTTCGAACTCTCATTACTCCGGAATTGTCGGAACAATGGGAGTTCGAACTAATGGGAGTTCGAACTAATGGGAGGTCGGACCCAATGGGAGGTCGAAACTAATGGGAGGTCGGACCAATGGCAGGTCGGACCAGTGCCATGGACCCACCCTCTGTACACCCTCTGGCTGGTTTTTTACAGGCTACTAAGACATAAATCCAGTACTATTTTTTGGACTTGGGGATTATTATGAAATATTCACGTTTTATGGATAAGCCTACAGCACATATTGTACATAGCTTTTAACTTTTAGAAGGTTATAATTCCACCTCACCTGTATATGAAAATGCATCCATGTGTTGCAGCCCAACATGATAATTTTCAAACAGAGAACCAATTTCGGATGGACCTGGTGACTGATTTCCTTTTGTGACAAGAATCTCGGCATATCCTGACAATTAAATATTGAGGTTATTTTTGAGTAGACAGCAGTGGTCAAAACATGCCATGCCAATACAGCTACACAAAGTTATCTAGCAAGGAAAGCCTATGGTGAATATGTTCATTGTCTATGTATTATCAAATCCATCAGTAGCCTACATCACTTGCTCCAGTTTAGACATTTACCCTGAATATAATGCATAAAAATAAATGATAACAGTTTTCCCCTATAGACTAACAAAAAGTACAGGCATACTCACCAGCTGACTCCTTTGTTGCCATATGGGCTTTCTCAACTTCATGAGATGACAGCAAGAGGGACAATCATTGATTTTCGAAGTAGACCTTGTTTCATTAAACCACTTGCAAAACCTATGATTTTTCCTTTGGAGAGATTGTTCCTAAAAATGTATTCTACTTAAAAGGCTCGTAATGTGAACACCATTTTCAAAAGTCTTTGGAGCGAATAGAGAAAACAACAGCTCCTTGGCGATCTGAACTCGAAGTTCCCTCGACCATGGAAAAATGCGGACAGCCAATGAATTCTCGCAGAATAATGATTGAACATTCCTGTTGTACCAGTCAGTATTTTACCACCCGCGCTACTTCCTTCTGGTGCTTGTGCAGTTTTCCATCCAATCACCAAAAAGGAACCCGCGAAAGTCTGACCTTTCTTTTTGGCGCTTGATGAAGAGTGAGCAGTTGGATATTTCGTGGCGGAAAACAGAAAAAGAAAATTGTAAGTGGAGTTCTATCCAGTAAATCTAACTCGTGGAAATGGTTATACATTAACAATTTTGTCGTATTAATGTAGTGTTGGTAATTGACAAACCCACTACCTTGAGGTGTAGATATACTCACTGGATTAGTGCTAGCATACCAAGGGGAGAGCATTTCTTAGCTAACCTAAATTGAACAAATTTGCATTGAAATATTTTGAAACGTTATGTTTTTAATAAATTACATGAATTAAAAATGTCCATATACAGAAAGATCTCCTCTGCCTTACAAGTGTCTGTTGGTGTCAAAGTCAAACAGCGACAGTACATCTCCAGTGTGTTACTAGCCAAGGACCAGAGATTAGCTTAACTGTCATGATAGCTAGTGTGAGCAAGTAATCTGAGTGAAGAAGGCTCAATTGGCATCATTATGTATTTTGCCACTAGCGTCAAACTTAACGGAGTGGTAATGCATTAGCCATGCTATGTGTATTTAATAAGGTTTGCAGTGCTTCCTACTACTTCGGAGTAAATGTAGCCACTTCAACGTATAGCATAGCTGGTTAAACGACATCCATGCCTTTAGCAAAATGACAACCCACAAGGATAAGTAATAAGGGATAGCCTAGTCCTTTATCGTGGAATATCTCCCGACAGAGTGATGCAACAGAGCCCGACGCGTTATTCCCGCTTATCATACGGCTACTTGCCAAAACATGAGAGAAAACTTCACGTCTGCATATATATATAATAATGGAATATATAATATCGTACAGATCATTCACTTATCACAATGGAACTTCGTGGAAAGTGAAAGGCAATCAGCTGCGTTCTAAAGAATGTTTCAAGTTCAAATTCTGTTGCAAACTATTTCTTTATCCGCGGAAGCCACGAAACGGCAATACAATAATTTTAAAAGATGTTTGTGTGAAGTTCCCTCTCCTCCTTTGGCAAGTAGCCCTATGATAAGCGGGCCACTACGCGTCGGGCTGTGTTGCATCACTCTGTCGGTAGATATTGCACGATAATGACCGCCTCGCAGAACGTTATCCCTTAGCCTACTTATTAAACGTTGTAGCCTATGCAAAAAAACGCAGCTCAAGTTAATGGTTTGCCTAGTGTGCCATTTGAGTCATCAACCATTACCGAAGATAGATTTTGTTCATCAATTAATCTGATAGGTCTATATGGAAGCTCATTTCCGTAAGTAAAGCATTGGTAAAAGGGGGAAAAGTCATGTAAAGCCAATGAGATAAGTCAACATTTGAAGTCCTTATTCCATAATTATGTCTCTTTTATGTCATAATTTGGACTTCACATGAGTTTTCAATTTTTCCTGTGGGAATGGGTTTCTATAACCAGAGGCTATTGTGCACAATGTACTTAATGTTCAAAGTTATTCAGTGCAAATTGTTGATCCTGACTTGTTTAATAGCCTTAAATTTAATCCTCCTTCTGACACCCTACTGTCCTTTGCCAAAAAATGTGCTTCTCACATTAGGCCAGAAAAGCGCATTATAATTGAGGATATGAAATCCAGAGGCAAACTTCTGCCTTTACTAATGAAGTATTAAATGTTGTAATGTTGAGCTTGTATGTTGAGCTTGTACACTGTAAAATGTGATTAGTTGCGTTTACTTGAAAATTGAGCTTGTCCAATTAAATGTAGATTTGAATGTGAATTTGTTGTGTCCTATAGACAATGGAGGCTCAACAACACCCAGCAGCATCAGCAGTCTTGGCTTAGGTAGTCTTGGCTTAGGTAATGGTTTCTCTGGTTTCTTTTTTACAGTGTTATTACTGTATTAAAATACACAATACAAAAACAGACCACAGAAGACTGTACACACTCAACATATAACGCACAACAAACCAAAGCCATGAAATAACAGATAACGTACAACAGACTATAACCAGGTTATGCAAAAAGCAGTGGGAAAATTACTAAGGTCATTCTCACCAACACTAAAACATGTAGCATAGGCAGACGTGAATCTGAGGCAAAAAACACGTTGCTATTGACTGCAGTCATTATACAGAAATAACTGACCAGCGAACGTTGAGAAGGCCCATTCAAAGTGAATGGAGCCCCCTGCAACATTATAGAGAGCTGTATAATAATCATTTTTCATAGTGTTAAAATATAGGTCACAACCATACCCCTTTATGTGATATCAACTGAATCAAGTTCTTTATTGTATGACTTTAACTATCTCTCATCTATCCTGTGATTCAGTAGGTATTATAAATCATCATTATCATGACCTGCACTTTTTTTTTCATTCTATCAAGGATCATCAGTCCCCATGGTTGAGTTTTTAGAGGCCAAGATCCAGTGGCAAGCCAAAATGATCAATGATCTGGAGAAAGAACGTGATTTTCTCCGTGCTCAAGTCCAGAGGGGGATAAAGAAGACCTCAAGTGAGTACATTTACGCATTAGCAGACACTTTTATCCAAAGCGACTTACATTTTCCAATTTTCAATTACATCAGGGCCACTTTTCAGTAGAGCAATTTAGGATGAAGTGCCTTGCTTAAGGGCATACGGTATGTAATAACAATTATTGTTGTCTCATCTGTCTGATACTTTAAAGACCATCCCAGAATGTCGAAGCTGACAGTCGATGATCAGGATGATGATACCGACATGGAAGATAAAGATGACCTTCCCCCATCCTCCACAAATATTAGCGACACTTCAGACAGCGACACTCCAAGACACAAGCCTCATCTGCCCCGGTCATCTCCAGGGGCAACTGGGAGAGCTCATATGAGAGGTAATAATGGCTTTACTTGAACCCTCACTCAGTAAATGATTAGCCTAACTGAAATGAAAATACTATATCAATATAAGATGTTATGGAAAATATCCAGTGAAAAAAGTAGAGTACAGTACAACTAGTAATGGAAAGAAATTTAAATTAAATATCTTGATTTTTATAAATAATTGAAGAATGGGATCCCATCCAACAGCAGTGTGTGACCGGGCTGGTGGAGGCGCGAGGCTGTAGTGGCTGTGTATGGTTCTTCTACACGCTACTGAGGCTCCTGTTTGTTAAATCAATAAATTGCCAATATGTCTTTCTTCAAACTTCAATCATCTAATTAACCAAACACCAAACAAGATTTGAAAGGGAAATAAACAGTCTTTCAAACTGTATAATTGTTTAATGCCAAAAAGCCTTGCTACCACAGAGAAATAATGTACCAACCAAAAGTTTTACTTTACTTTACACATACTTTTTGTGCTAAGTTTAACTTGTAGCTATAATTTGGCTAAAGAGCAATATCAGCCATAAGTGTCATTTTTTTCTCTCTCTCTCTCTCTCTCTCTCTCTCTCTCTCTCTCTCTCTCTCTCTCTCTCTCTCTTTCTCTCTCACGCTTTTTTTTCGTATTAGTCAAAGGGCCAGATGAGGCAATCCGGAGATACAATAAAGTGCTGAAAACATTCAGCCGTGTCCGCACCATGACGGAGGCATTCCGAATCAACGGAGTGGACAGGGGCACCATTAAGATGACAGCCCCCATTGCTGAGCTACAAATTGTTGATCCTGACTTGTTTAATAGCCTTAAATTTAATCCTCCTTCTGACACCCTACTGTCCTTTGCCAAAAAATGTGCTTCTCACATTAGGCCAGAAAAGCGCATTATAATTGAGGATATGAAATCCAGAGGCAAACTTCTGCCTTTACTAATGAAGTATTAAATGTTGTAATGTTGAGCTTGTATGTTGAGCTTGTACACTGTAAAATGTGATTAGTTGCGTTTACTTGAAGGAATCCAGGAAACCGGTTGCCTTGAACAAGTCAAGTACACTGAAATAGAATTTTCAAGTTAGGTGTACTATGGAGGCTAAGTACACCTTACTTGAAAATTCTATTTCAATGTACTTGACTTGTTCAAGGCAACCGGTTTCCTGGACTCCTCCAAGTAAACGCAACTTATGTGTCTCCAATTTTAACCTAACTGTCCTGGCCATCAAATGTCATCAGGATTCTGACTTAAATTGGAGACACATTGAGCTTTAATGTTCAGTAATGTTGAGCTTGGTTTAGCTTGTATGTTGAACTTAAATGTGATAAGTTGCGTTTACTTGAAGGAATCCAGGAAACCAGGTTGCCTTGAACAAGTCAAGTCAATGTTCAGTAATGTTGAGCTTGTTTTAGCTTGCCCAGGTACAGTGTGTGACTGTTGTTTTGAGGGGCAACTTGTCTGTTATACAATTGGCTGTTGGGCTACATTTTATATTGGATAAAAGAGAGTGGGGGAGAGAGAGAGACAGAGTGAGAGGGAGAGAGTAAAAGAGAGTGGGGGAGAGGGAGAGAGGTGGGAGAGAGAGGGATTGAGAGAGAGCGAGAGAAGGGGGAGAGAGAGACAGAGTGAGAGAGTGAAAAAGCAAGAGGAAGAGAGAGGGAGGCTTACATCTTCCTACCAACTAAAAAAAAAAAAATCCTTA
>OLKM01007935.1:0-10335 GCA_900291075.1 Melanogrammus aeglefinus | reverse complement strand
GCAGCATGGCCAAAGCTCTTGCCTCTTCTGAAGGTGATAGATACCGACTTTGGCCGACTTTGACCGCGAATTGTATTGGTCAAAGTGCACCCCCAATAGTGCACCAGTGACTGAGTCATTTTAAATTCCACAATACCCAAAATTTTCTTCCGTGGGAGCCATGCCCCGACCGCCCCTAGTCAGTTTACCTCACCTCGTATTCGGGGCTGAGCCCCGCCAAAGGTGCTGATCCAAAACCGCTCCCCTGGCGGGTAACAATTGGCAACACGGATTACATTTAACACAACATAAAATCAACTGATAGCAACGATAAATATAAGCACAACAATACCCTTAAAGAGGCCATGGTACATGCTATAGATTAACATTTAACAACAATAGTGAACAAGCAAACTACACTATTCAGTGGTTTAGTTAGTTGAGAGCGCTGGCCCAAAACCTACTGCTGCCATACTGTAAACTTGAACCTTACAGCAGCAGACGCCACTACCCAGAGTTTACGAGACTCAGCAAGACAACAACAGAAACAGCTGTTGTGTGTGTGGTGTGTGTGTGTGTTGTGTGTGGTCGTGTGGTGTGGTGCGTGTGTGTGCTGTTGTGTGTGTGTGTGGTGTGTGGTGTGTGTGTGGTGTGTGTGTGTTGTGTTCCCAGTTCCCATTATTATATTGTGGTAAACCACATAGACAAGTATCACAGAAACGCCAATGTTTTAATCCCACTGTACATCGCTCCTGACTCTTTACCGATGAAACCCCTGGCTAGCCTTTCGAGAGTGGTGTCAGGCTCGGGAAATTTAAAAAACAGGCATTCCGTGTTAGAGTGAGTGGAAAATAAAAGTTAGGTAAATGTCAGCCAACATGCGTTTGGTAACACAATTGGATAATCATAAATGAATCACTATGCAAATGACGAGTATACTGAATTTTATGGGTCAATTTTTAACGGTGCGTTAGATTTCAGACTTTACACAATTCAATTACTGTAATGGATGTTAGGATAGACAGTAAGAGCTCAAAATTCAGAGCAATTGTGCAATAGCTGAAATCGATTAGCTCGCTTTTATTCTCCATTCTCATGGGACTTGGTTAGCCATGGTGTGGTTAATCAGTATCATTAAATTTATTTTGAGTTTGACCTTGCTTAGCATGTGCTATTGCTGACATAGATAATACCAATAAGAAACTTGTAATTTTTGTGTCTATTTGTTCAACTGTTTATTAAAAATGATAATACCTATAACGTTCCATGATTGTTGGATAACCGTTATAGACCAGTATCACTAACATCACAGTGTAAACCCTGCTTGGTGAAATGTGTCAACCCCATGAAGCGCCACACACGCTACACGTACCGTGGGGGGTGGGGGGGGGGGGTGGTTTTTTGGTTAAAGGGCTGCGAGGTAATCATCACAGTATACCAACAACAATAAAATGGACCTAACACCACTGTGGACTCAGAGTCGGAACTGCAAGTCATGTATGGCTGATGAACGCAGGGAGGCTCTGATTGCACAGAAGTTCCTTGTGAAAAAAAATGCAATTGTGAATCTAGCGACGTCAGGACAGAGAGTCTCAAAAATCCACAATAAAATCATACAAATAAAGTCAGAATATCTGACATTAACTCAGAAATTCTAGAATTAAGAGTCGGTGAATTCTGACTTTTCTTAGAATTCTGAGAATAAAGTCAGAACTTAATTTTTTTTTTTACATGTGTGGCCCTAATCCTCTTCCGTACTTGTAGGCTAGTCTACTACTCAGATACGTGAGTTATTTTATTACAGTGTAAGTTAACATCTATGTACAATTTTCCAGGACTTTATTCATTTGGTTCAGGACAAGGATTTTAGCTTTTACTTGTATCTAACTGCTCTTGTATTGTATCATGTCCATATAGAGCACACCAGGAAAATCAAGAACATCTTAACAAACCATGACCATCTGCCAAACAGAGAACCCACCTAGTCTGTCATCCAGGGGCACACAGCTTCTGTGTAGTACTTTATGCAATCATGTTGAGGAAGCAGAGGTTTGTGATTTCCATTCCAATTTTCCAACTGCTCATGTGCCAAGTAAATTCCCTGTTCTTGGATCATTACAGTGTGAATAATGGTGGCGAAACCAAGTAAACTTAATTCATCCACATGTCAAATTTATACAATAGGGGTTTTGCAAAAATATAGAAATTAGTTCAATCCACCCTTCTAGGTAGAGAATTTTAACTAATTAAAATTTAAAATTGTTTTATTGTTATATCACTACACTTGCCATATTTATAATACACATAATTATCTTACTCATTTTTTAAAATTCTACACACCTGGTGGGATAATTCTATAGTTGTTACGGTGGATTGGATTATGTTTTATTTCTTTCCTAAATGGTTAACAAAACAGTAATATGCAGTAATAATCCTTAGGTGCACACAACTACATCCTGCTCTGTAAAGTGTTGAATACCACTACCGATGATGCAACCTTGGGACCGTCGACCTCTACGCCAATCAAGCCAACGCAGCTTAAAAGACCTTGGCTAGATGTAGGGGAGGAAGATGACGGGGAAGACTTCACAGTGATCGCTGAACCACATCCGACTCCACATATGATCCTCCTCAATCTATGACAGTTGTGTCAGAATCCTCACAGATTTGTGTGAGTGCCATTGGCTTATTATTTTCCATAAAAGGAATGACAACATATGACTTTACATATCCAACTAACAAAGGTCTGGTACTAACAAAGTACCAGACCTCAACACTGGAGCCTTTCCACGGTGTAATTTTGCGTTTTATACCAAAAAATGTGTTTTTCCCTTTTATTGGGATGTTGTGCAGGTATGTTCACATTTACTGACTAACAACATATATTTTTCTTACACTGCAACAATACAGACCTAAAGATATGTGTAGATATCTTTGCTGATGCAAGATCTGATGCAACCAGTGTTCTGCTATGACAGTTTTATCACCACAGCCTATTTTGTCCTTCAGACTGTACCTGGCAGCCATGCATTTTAATGAGAATGCTGGCCATTCCCAAGCGAAGACAAGCTCTGGAAGACTGAGGCCCGGTTTACATGAGGACGCTTGCGGGTAAAAACGTCAAAATATTTGATCTGAAGTGCCTTTCGTTTAGACGGTGACGGCGTTTTTGGGGCATGAAAACGCATAAATCTGAAAACGCCCTTCAGAGACCTGCGTGAAGTAAAAAAACATGTACAACTATTTCAGATCGTTTGTGCTTCGTTTGTGCACGTTTGTGCACGACAAATGAAAATTTGTGCTCATTCGTTTTTTTGAGATATCAAACATACATTATGTAAAAATATGACGTCACTCAGCACCCCAATATTGTCCGAAATCAGTTCAAATGTGTCTCAAATCATTTGTGCAGCGTTGTGCACGTTGTGCAGACAAATAAACATTTTGTGCTCTCTTTAATTTTTTAAGTTATTTAAAGGGCCATGACATGAAACATCTCACTTTAAGTGAGTTTTTCGAACATTAAAATATGAGTCCGTAGCCTGCTTATGGTCCCCAATGGCTTAAAACTTGCGTTTGTGGTGTAATAACAAGCACTCAGGCTGTTCTACTCTCGCCTTGTAAAAACGGAGGCTCAAGTGTGCGCTGATTTGGAATGTCGTTATATCATGACGTACACCACGAAGACTCTCAGCTCCTCCCCCTTACTTCTGCATGTGCCCGCCCCAGAGACGTTGGCCCGCCAATGAAGACTTGCGAGACGCCCACGTGTGTGTGGTGGTGTGTGTGAGTGTGTGTGTGATGTGTGTGTCGTTGTTGTGTGTGTGTGTGTGTGTGTGTGTAGTGTGTGTGTGTGTATGTGTGTGTGTGTGTGTGTGTGTCTGTGTGTGTGTGTGAATACACACACTGTAACGCTAGTGCTTGTCGGATTTCTTGACGTGTCGTGTTTATTTCCACAACGAGACTGTTATGTGGGGTTATCTGAGCCCATAGGTTGAGAAGGAATTGGGGGGAAAGGAAACTTTGGCTGTGACTCGCTGAAGGTACATGAACTTGCGACATGCCGGCCGGTTGCCGCGACGAGGCACCATCGCCCGCGGCAGCGGGTCGGCAGCCTGGCAGCAGGCCGCAGCGCGGGCGTTCAGTCGACTTCAGGTTGATGTTGAAGGTGGAAGAACAGAGACGTCGCAGAAACCCGACAAAGTGTCGTTTGTGATTCCTAATATCGTTCTGGAGGAGCGCACACAGTCAGCTTTTTGGCCAGTTTTGTGTATACTAGTGTTGGTATTGTATATAATGATATCGATTTCTATGTATATTATATGAATATTATTTAGATATATGAGATCCAGGACTGTAACGCGCAAGTTGGTTGTACACTTCCTTGTTATTTGGATAAACCGTTCTGCTTTTGGTTGCTATGCGTATGTCGCGTATAAAACGAGGTCGACTCTGGTTTTTCTACAACGAGACTCTGTATTGGGGGTTATCTCAGGCCAAGGGTTGAGAAATGAATGGGGGGAAGTAACTTTTGGCTTTGACTTCCCTCAAGACATGAACCACGACATGGAGGGAGAAAGGGATTGTTGGGCGCGAATGTCTCCACTGGCTTGAGACCCGCTGGAGGAGTTACATCGTCGGAGGCGGAGGTGCCTACGCGCTGCCGGCAACGACCCTTTCTCCTCCCTTGTCGCGGTGTTCAGTTCACTTCACACATTGATGAAGACGTTGAAGAACCGAACGTAACGTGGAGAACCCCAACGCGTGGTCGTTTGGAGATTCATAATATCGGCTCACAACAGCTGAAGATGGCCGTGATAATATATATATATATGATATAGATTATCTATGTAGGCTATATTATAATATTTTAGATATAGAGCTCCAGACTCCCGTGTGGTTCTTAGAATATTTAACAGAACACGGCTTAAAGGCTTGTGCGCCTCGCCATTGCGATACATACCACGTGTAAAACAGAGCGCATGGGTTACCGTGTGCTGCAAGCTGCTTCAGGGCCACACCCCCACCCTCCTCCTTGACCCGCCTCAGCTCCTCCTCATTTGCATTATAGCTACAGACACCAAAACAGCGCATTTGGGGGAAGCTCAATGTGCGACTGGCTCGGAGTGGCTGTAACTCTGCAACCACGCTGACATTTTCGGGAACGTCTTTGAAATACTGTGTTAGTTGCCACACATAATACCTATATTAAAGAATACATATAAAATTAGCATGTCATGGGACCTTTAAGTTTCATTTTTTTCACTCAGCACCCAATAGATGTCAAGAATTGGTTCAAATTGCTCTCATTCCGTTTGTGCATCGTTTGTGCACGTTTGTGCACGCACATAATGAACATTTGTGCTCTTTTTAATTTTTAAGTTATTAAGGTTCATTTTTTCACTCTCGAGCACCCAATAATGTCAGAATTGGTTCATAATTGGTTGCTCATCTTCGTTTGTGCATCGTTTGTGCACGTTTGTGCACGACAAATGAACATTTTGTGCTCATACCGTTTTGTTTGAGGATATCAAACATTACATTTTGTAAACATATGGACGTCACTCAACTGTCCGAAGCTTGGCTCCCCTAAAGGTGAAAAACACATATACAACTTCTTCTGATCGTTTGTGCTCGATGCATGAATATTCCTGCTTTTATTGTTTAACAAGTTGGACACTCGGATATGGCCGTTTAGCGTCTGTTCCTTTCTCCCATCGGGATCAGCTGAACGCAGACCCAGGCTCGTCACTCGCACAGACAGTGTCACCGTCGGCGAGCACTCTAACGACGACCACTTGCGCTGCGCGACCCACACGAGGAGACAACCGGTGTTTGCCCATTGTGAAGGCTGCAGCCCTTGCTAGACGCGTCCTCTAGTCGCGTCCTATGTGAGTTGCTAGCTCGAGTGCTCCTTGTTCGGACTTTGGAAGACTTGCTAGTGTGGATGCGCTTCCGCTTTCGCTTTTAAATACTGCGTGTCCGCTTGTAAACACATTGCCACTGTCTGAATCAACATGGAAGCAATTATATATATTATATATATTATACTATCGATATATTATATTATATATATTACTAGATATATAATATATAAATATTATATATATATATACACAGGCTTTAAGCTGTGTCTTAAGCTGATTATTTGCATAACAGATGAAATCTATAAAAGCAATACGGCACAAAATATTTCTGAAAACTAATATAACTTCACCTACATTGGGAAGTGTACTGCTCTGCCATTTGAAATCGCCGCGCAGTGAAACGACAGGTTGTGGTAGTTCGGCTCATCCTAGGATGCATCGATGCATCCTTGAAAAATTCGGAATCTCAAAAACAAGGATGCAAAAATGGCGTCAATTCGAGTGTCCTAACATTGGAACAGTGCTGTCGGCGTTCAGATCTACGCGTAGCGTCTAAAGGACGCTCGTTGAGCATGCTGCTTGACATTGGGAACAGCCCCTTACGCTTACCGGCATGAGGACCGGGTGCCCTTACACCTGCCTGATCGCACCGCCCACCTGTGGCCCACCTATTAGTCTGTCTCATGAGTGCACAATAACGAAGCACCAAACGATCTGAAATAGTTTATTACATGTTTTTTTACACATGGGTGCCACTTCACGCAGGTCCTTCAGAGTGGACAAGTTGGATCCGCTCCATGCCGTAGCGTTTCGTCTAACACTGCCAAGACGCTAAAACTCTGCTCGATCTGTCACGTCGCGTACGCGTAACAGTCATATACATGGCAGTACAAGGAATTTAAAAAACATTTCAGATTATTTCATGCGTCGACCGTCAGCTGCTCTGACAGCTCTAATAAACTTACAGGTTCTTCCACGAAGATGTACAGGATATGTACAGTATAGTATTACTAATACAGAGAGCATCTGTAATTATGTTTTGGTTTTCGCGGAGTAGGTAGGAGAAGATGTAAAGATTCTACGCATTGCGCTCAGAACATGGCGGTGTGTAGTGTGATAGTGTATCACAGCACCACCTAGCCGCCTGGCATGCATACCCAATCGAATTCCACACACTTTTGCGTCACCGTATCTACACAGATTTCCTCCCGAAAACGCTCGTCTAAACGCGGAATAAAAAGTGAAGACGCAACGCCACTTTTTTGTCTTCTGTTCAGACCGTCATCGTGCAAACGTAGCCTTAGATACAAACTCAATTTCCCAAAAGCAAAAAAGGAGCGCTTGAATAACAAGGTGAATAGCAGTTAACAATCACAATCACTAACAAGCTATTTACTGTGTAGGGTTGTATGAAGAAGTGTATGCCTAGTTGGTATTGTAATAAAGCACACATTTGTGACATCGTTAGCATGTGTAGATGTCCATCCGTCAAACATTTTGTATGTCTTTTATAGCTATACCACCTTCAGCCTGATGCATCTCTTCTTTAGAAGAGGTAGTCCCTAACCCCCTGCCCTACTTGGAGGAACGTCAGAAGATTCCTGTGCCCAGTTCCCTATCGTCCGACTCCCAACATGAACGTCCACCCTTCGAAGACACTATTGCGGCCTATGTATCTGTCGCTTTAGAGTGGAGGAGGTTTATCCAAACATATTTTGCCTTCCACATCAGGGAACTCCCTGCGTATGTATTAGACCACACAAGAGGGGATGACAACACGTAGGCCTATCTTCCTGCCAAGATATCCCCAGCACCAGCTGACAAATGACCTTTACGCCAAGTACCTGCAACAGCTGTCAAAAAACGGAGGACATTGTTGTTTATGTATATATGGCCAATGCTGAACTGTCTATAGTGTGTGTGAGTTATATAATGGACAATGTTTAGACACGTGTAAATAGAATCAAAAAAATTATCCTTATTTGTATTGGTAATATTGGTAGGTACAGCTCCATCACTTTGACTTTCACTATACAAAATGAGCTTGGTAGACAAGTTTGAATATGCTGATGTGCCGTAGTGTAGACATTTTTTCATCCTCACTTTACTCATTGCCTCTAATTGCAAGTTCCCATAAGTCACGTTCGATAAATGTTCAGGGCATATTTGTGCTGGGAATATCTATTGAGACAAACTGGATCTAATCCTGGGTGGTCATACATAATACTGGTGGATCCTCGTCTTCCATTATTCTTACAACCTGTGCAATCAGAAAAGTTTGATTAATATAATCTGATTTTACTGACAGTGTATAACCAAAATGTAATCCATATCACCCATCGTGGCACTGTCTTACCGTGGTGTCTCATACATTCTCCACCTCTGTCTGCATTGTAGAGCAATTCCCACAGGTACACCTGAAGCAAAAGGTAGGCAATGTGTTTGACAGCCATCAATAATGAAACAAATTAGGCTATAGGCCTACCTAATATAAAATCAGTCTGATTATATGAAAATAAAGACGCTGTAGGTCTTTGCAAATGACTAAATCGGCCCACAACACATCTTTGAATGCCAACATAAAAAAGAATAATGACTTTACTAAGCCCTAGGCCATTTGAATAACATGGTTGCTCTGTTAGAATGTCTATCAATAAAGCAATCACTAACAAGCTATTTGATGTAAAGGGCTATATGCAGGTGTGTATGCCTAGTGGTTTAATAAAAAGCACAAATTTGGTTATCACAGCACGTTGTGGATCACCGATGTCGTCAAACACTTTTGGTATGTATTTTCTCATCTTATACCAAAAGTCTTTCAACAGGTAGCCTGATTCCGGGAAAGTTGAGTGCATAGGCCTATTGTAGGCCTATATATTATTCACAGCCTAAATGTGGATAATACCGTGTGATTTTGGAATATTACAAAATGCATTGGGTTCATAAACAATTTGGAGGTGCATAAACTACTTCGGAAATAAAAGAGGTGGGAATAGGCCTAAGCTCCGTTTATTGGTGTATAGCCACAACTAAGCCCTACATGCCAGTTAAGTTAGCGCACAAAACCATTCTGAAACGTCCAATATTGTACGTGTTTGTGGTTGTTCTTGGTCTTCTCCTTCAGGCTCATTAGGCCGCAAGGTGAACCACAAAAAGTATTTTAGAAAAGGAATTCCTCTCCGCAGGCGTGCATCTACACCATCTTTAGTTCATATAAAAGAACAGGTCATTCTAAGCACCAAAAAAAAGTTATGTCCGCTGATTTCCAGTTGATCCACCCTACAGTCATGTTTTATGCACAGAACTATTTCTTCAGCACAAGAGTAATACGATTTTGGTCACGAGTGGTACCACGGTTCGACACGTGCTAAACCAATAAGGTAGCTGCTTTTTGTCAAAAGAATTGCAACATGGCGGCCCCCGTGGTTAGATTCAACGTTACAAATGGATTCTAAACAGTGATGTATGTATGTTTGTTTTATGTCAGGTTTTTCATATGAATTTAAGACCTCATTAAGTCTGAGGTATTCACGTTATATAGGTGGTATTTGCGAGGGTTTTTTACTATCTGTGGCACAATGACAGTGTTAACAAGCACTATGCCGTGGTCAGTTGGTTGATGAAGTCCGCCGTTCTAGCAATACAGGTCCTATTTTGCGTTTACCTTGAGCGTTTGTCAATATGCAATTGAGCGGAATTCATCTTAAACCACCTTCCTGATTCCCCATTTCATTATTCCATTCATTTTTATATTTTATTATTTTTATATTTATTATCTAGTATGTATCTTCACCCATTGCATTGCTTTGATTGTCCTCATATGTCTTGTTTGCACTGTCCTGTCCTGTTGCACTTTGTTTGTTGAAACGCACGTTGGAACGTTGCGACAAATTCCTATATGTTTGCATAAATTGCAATGAATGTAATTGAAATAGCTGTGTCCAAGAAGAACATTGAGGCAAATATACCATAAGGTGAACTTTTTATGTTAAGTTATTTCGATAAACAAAAGGCAGTAATTGTACCAATGACCATTCGTTCATTAATTCATTAAAAAATGGAAACAACACTGATCAACCTTGAAAACAATCTTTATAAAAAAAAAGAAATATGAAATATAAAACATTACAAAAGAGAATAAGGAATTACAGAATAAGGCATAAGGCAATAAGACACTTCTAGTCCTAACTGTCAGTGTCCAGACAGTTGTCATCTTCCTTTTCCTCTGTGTCCTTTGTCTTTGCACAATTGGTACAATGACACAAGTCAGTGCAACACAGTCCTGCAGAGAAACAGAAACATCTGCCTTTCTCACAGGCACTCTCCTTGCAGCTGCAGTGTATCACATGCAAAACACTGTCAGGGGCTGGATTTCTTGTCATCCAGGTGACGTGCAAGTTCCCATCCTCTATTTGCCAACCATTTCCAGCAGGTGATGGAGCACTGATATTCCTTTTGAGACAGGACCTCATTATTGCAGCCTGGTAGT
>OLKM01007934.1:0-10336 GCA_900291075.1 Melanogrammus aeglefinus | reverse complement strand
TGAATGAGTGTGTTAAATAAAGATATGAAAGATCAGATTTTTTTTTGTTATTACACATTATGTTTGTCAATACCCTTGATTTAGATGAAAGAATCAGATCACATTTTATGACAAATTCATTCAGTAAAGAATGAAGATTCCAAAAGGTTGACATTACTTTTTCTGTGATGTATGTCCCGCATTAAGAAAAAAAAAGGTAATTGAGGAGACCAGTGAGATCAGTCCTATTGAGCCTTGAAACCCCGTTTGTAATATCTTGTTAGGGGCGAACGCTGGGGACCAAGCCACAGGACACAGATAGGCAGAGACGCGGGTAAAGGGAACAGATTTATTGAAGGCTGGCCGGGTAGTCAGACAGGTAGGGTCCGTTAACAGGCGGGCGATCAGACAGTCAGGGCTTGGCAACAAGCGGGGAGTCAGGCGGGAAGGGGTCCGGTAACGAGCAGGCAGCCAGGCAGGCAAGGATTCGGCGGCAGACGGGTAAAGTCGGGCAGGCAGGGGTCGATAACGAAAGAAGTTCTAGTAAGGAAGCGCAGAAGGTTACAGGGGAACAGACTAAGGAAACTGAGCCACAGAATCTGGTAGATCGTTACAACCTAATAGACGAACGGTAGCCTTTGTAAAAGATGGGTTGGGTTTATTGTTTTCGACGAACTGGCGCCCGGCTGGTAGGAGAACCCCGACTTAAGTAGGGAAATGGTGATGAGATTGCCGACTGTTGAGAGGGGAGAGGACCACTGGCGTGCAGTAGCCATCTAGATGGGGGTAGGTGGAATTCGTGTAGCAGGGCAAGGCGTGACATATCTGTGGTCGAGACAAAGTACAACAATATTTTTCATGGGACAATGATGGGTGATGGAATGTTTCCAACATGTTATTGACAACTATGCAGACACAGACGCAGTGGGAAGTGCTACATCCTCCAACCAGAAATAAGTCACCAACAGAGAAAGATTTCCTATATCTATCTCTGTGATAAACAAACGCCTTGAAACAGTGTGAAACGCTGCAGCAAATGAGTCGGACCTAATTAACACCCGCTTCTTTTCATCAATGATGACAGATGACAATGGGGGGGGGGGGAAAAGAGGGGGAAAAACTGAGAAATCGAGGCTGTGTTCTGTTAAACAATTTTTTTCATCAGGTTTATCATTAATTTTCTATAGGCTGTCTACCCAACTCTTGGGTCAATTCGGAAAGGTATTCATAGACGGACCACTATTTATATATTTAATTTTAAAGTGAGTTTACTGGTATTATCGTTGCTTTACTCTTTGGTCCGTAGTGGGGGCGGGTATAGTTGAGGATCAAAATGTTTAAATGTGGCACATGAAAATGTGTATTGTTCATAGTACTGTATTGTCGATGTATGTGCGTGGACGTTTATCCATCCAGTATTGGAGGTGGCAGAGTGGTTGGTGTAGAGTTTGGGTCTTCTCTGGCATTTCTACAAGCCCACCCTCAACCATTTCACTGCGCCTTCCAAAAACCCTGTAAGTAGGCCTAATATCCATCTGTAGATCCATTTTCTCAGGAAACTGTATAGAGAAAAAAGGGGGTTGGTTTATGAGAGCCAAGGTTTAAGGCTGAGATCCCTTTGCCCTTGACCTGCCTCACTAAGAGGAACTCTGGTCAGAATGTGTTTCTTCCTTCCCAGCCGAGCCTTTCAGCTTTTGCCGCAAGCTGTGCTCCCAACGCCATGCTGATTGACGTCAATAGACTGGTTTCAATGAGATTTCAATTGATGTAGTCAGGAGGCAAGTTGCTTACAAAGAGCACACGACGATCTAGAGGCCAAGTTCAGAGTCCTGCAGCCCTGGCTCTGGGCGTCGGATTCGCCGCCCGAGATGTAGACAATCTACATCCAAAAAAGAATTTCTAAAACATGGTGGTCCGAGAAAGAGATGAACTCAAGACCAGAATCTCCTCCAGAAGAATATGTGGTCATGGAACTCCAGCGGCAGAGAAACAGGTCTGTCCATGCAACATTTCCAAACTGGGTGAGTTTATTAGGTCCAAAAGATTGTATTATTTATATATATATTGAATTTATTAAAGTACATACTGGATGGTAGGTTCAATCATCAAAAGAGATTAAAATATTTGTTTTTTAGAGTACAAATTAATACAGCAATTGTATCTAGGCCTTATTAGGAGCCTATGCAAGTCTGATTTGCTAAAACAATATTTTTACAGTTACGCCACAGTTGAGATTATTTCACAGCATGTTTTAACATTTACTACATATTGGTACGTTAAATAAGCATTATTGGAACATTATTTATGCATTAACTAACTAACAAATTTACATTTAACTCATGGTCGAGTAATCATTCGTCAGAAACAGCGTTCAAATACAAATAAATAACTAATGTTATTTATAAATGAATTTAATATGGTTGGGTTAACGGTTAACCGTGACGTTAACCATAACCCTCACCCCAATGTCAGTGCTTTTAAATGTAAATGGCTCATTTCTCGGCTTTTTATAAAAGGGTCAATTATATATTTGACCGCGCACGGTGTGTTCTTAAAGTGTCGTGACTAGTGTCAAAGTAGCATATATGATATTGAAAAATAGTCCTATATTAATTGACTTTCTACAGAAGTGTTTATTTTTGTTTGTATTTTATTATATATATACAGGGAACATAAAATGTAGGCCTAACTAAATAAATAGCATTTGAAGAGCTGAATCACAGCTGTGTGTTTTTGTTTAACTTTTAGATATTCAGCAGAAACACTTTTGAACATACAGTTAGTAATTACATTTACTAAGAGGGGTGGTTTTTTAAAACGACAAAAAAAACTTAAAAATTAATAAAAATCACGCAACTCTAATGTCGCCCAGCTGTGTGGAGGGTGATTGACGTCATCCTTTGCGTATAAGGCGTCAAACCTAATCCTAACAGGAAAACGCATAGGTCAGTTTGGAACTCATCATCCTTGGATCTGGTTTTCAGAAAAAGTGTGTTTTGGGGAACCCGAAAATGCCGGATCCATCTGGACGGTCATCCCAAATCGCAGAAGACTTATGGCGTTTTCAAACAAAAATCGATTCCTTGTGGACGGGACCTTAGTATACCAGCACTCCCTCTCGAGGGATATTGATTAATTACATATCAAGAGATATTTTTCACAGCAGAGTCATTGGGGGAATGGGATCACTCATAACACAAATGAGGGGTCTGCTCCCTTAATGAACCAGGGCACGGGTTTCTAGACTTAACTTGTAGTTAAGTCCACTACCCCTTTCCTGGGGCCTCATTGCAGAAACTTCCTAACTCTGAAATCCTATCCTATCTTGAGATAGAAAGGCATTTAGGGGTTTTGGATATTCACAGGGAGGTTGTTTTTTTTTACTTAGAAGAATTCCTATCTTATCATAAGATAGGTATTTAGCCATTACAGAACTATCCCAAGTTAGGAATTTGTTAAGTTAGGATCCCTAAGTTAGGTGGCCCTGTCCTAAATTCAAAATAACTGTCAATAAAAGAAGAAAATGTAGCAGCACTGCTAGTAGGCTTTGTATGACAATGAGACGAGGAACATTCACAACGAAATGCGATGGGCTAAAAGGCTACCGAGACCGCATATTTGTTTACATTTGTATTTTAATTTCATTTTATCGCCTGCAAAGACATTTAATTTAGAATTTGGTGGAGGAATTACCTTACAACATTATTACTACCTCTTCTTGTTCTCTGTACCAATACCCGCCATGACCTTAGTCCTAGTGCTACTAGCTTGCCATCATTAACGAAGTTCCTTTATCAACAGTCTCTGTTAATGTTACAAGTAACTCATTCTATCAATCTCATCCACATTCTGAGTGCAGAACCTGACGATTGCCGATCGAAAATCTGATTGAAAGAACAGTTAGGATTACCTAAGTTAAGATAAGATAAGAGGGCAAAGATAAGATAGGAAAAGGCCAACAGGTTAGGGGCTGCTTCCGTAATAGGAAGTTAGGATTTTTCCTATCTTTGAGTCCCTAACTTAAGTTAGGATGTGAAGTTAGGATTTTTTCTGTAATGAGGCCCCTGGTGCATAAAAGGAGCAGACCCCTAATTGGCCTTTTGAGTGACACCTGTGTCGGTCTATTGTGACTCAAAGTACACAGGAGTTGTTCCGTTCAGAACTGTAGCCTCTAATTGCGTTCTGCTCCGTTTGACTCCTGACCAGACCCAAGCATCCCAAGCCGTCCATGTCCACCAGACTGGACCACAGAGCAGTCCAGCTGTTACCTGCTCTCCTCCAGTAAAGGCACCTGGGACTCGGCCCGTTAAGACTTTCTTGTTCGAGGAGCACATCTGGTGACTGTGAACAGCCAGCGAGAGCAGGTTGTGTGTGTGTGTGTGTTGTGGTGTGTGTGTGTGGTGTGTGTGGTGTGTGTGTGTGTGTGTGTGTGTGTGTGTGTGTGTGTGTGTGTGTGTGTGTGTGTGTGTGTGTGTGTGCATCAGCATATACTTTACATAAGAACATGTACTTCATCTGTAACGGCATGAACTTCTTATGTCATAACGTGGTGGCTAACCCAAACCACATAGCATAGTTAGTTTGACAGAGATTGTTCATATACATTATAACATTGAGGAAGCTGGGCTGTTTACATGTTTGTAACAAATGTTATTTAATTACACTTGTAACAATGGACTCTGTAAATGGTTAAGTGTTGTTCATATAAGCGATTGTCCCCATCTGTCTTGAGACAAAGAGCTGATCTTTACGATTGGGATTTTTAGTCGATAGAGTTGGATCGGCCCTGCTTGGAATCAAGGGCTGGAGAATCGGACACTGTTTGGAAAGATGGGTCGGCGAAGGAAAGAGGGTAAAACCTAACACAATTAATTAAAAATGCTTATTTGCCCACTACACATGTTTAGGTATGACGAAGAAAACCATTTTTCGGAGTTCCGCAATCGCAGGATGAGGACCTGCGCATACTTGGACCAAAAGGAGACGGAAATAAATGCCTTGAGAATCAACTTCTGTGGGAATATGCAACCACTGGCTTTGTGAGAAAAAACCTGTCCTGAATAAAGGTTAACAGTAAACACGCAGTGTATGTAGCGTGTTTACTGTGGAAAATCATCAGAATGACCGTTTCATTATCAGGATTTCAAATATGACGAATTGTGTCAAATGACATTTTGAAAATTAAAAATTAAGAAGTTGAGCTAACAAGAAAATATACCTCATGAATAATGAATTAAAAATACACAGTATAAGCCTACAAACTGGAGGAATTTTGTTCATGTTTTTCCATACTTGGTAATATTTTCTTGTTCGTGTTCCATTTTCATTGGCAAACATGAGTGGAAAGAAGAAGTGGATTTTGTTTGAGATTGTATTTGTGATAACCTTTTTAAATAAACTTGTTTTACATGTCAATCCAGTCTGTCTGTGTGTGTGTGTGTCTGTGTTTTTGTGTGTCTCAGCATTTACTTTACATAAGAACATGTACTTCTTGTTTAATGGATTAACTTCTTATGTCATAACGGCCTGTAAGTTGTGGCTAACCCAAACCACATAGCATAGTTAGTTACAGACTGTTCCATAACATTATAACATTGAGGAAGCTGGGCTGTTACTTGTTATAATAAATGTTATTTAATTACACTGTAACAATGGATTCTGTAATGTTAAGTTTTCCTCTTAAAGCGATTGTCCATCTGTCTTGACAGAAGCTGATCCTTACGATTGGATTTTTAGTAGATGGAGTTTGGATCGGCCTGCTGGAATCAAGGGCTGGAGAATTGGACACTGTTTGGGAAGATGGGTCGGCGAAGGAAAGAGGGTAAAACCTAACACAACGTATACTTAACTAGAACTCTGCATTGTAATGGCTTAATTAAAAATCCTTATTTGCCCACTTCAATCATGTTAGGTATGACGAGAAGAAAAACATTTTTCAGAGTTCCGCAATCGCAGGATAAGGACCTGCGCATACTTGGACCAAAAGGAGACGGAAATGAATGCCTTGAGAATCACCTTCTGTGGGAATATGAACCACTGGCTTTGTGAGAAAAAACCTGTCCTGAATAAAGGTTAACAGTAAACACGCAGTGTATGTAGCATGTTTACTATGGAAAATCATCAGAATTGACCATTTCATTACCATGATTTCAAATATGACGAATTTGTCAAATGACATTTAAGGAATTAAAATTAAAAGTGAACTAACAAGAAAATATACCCCATAAATAATGAATTAAAAATACACGGTTTAAACATACAAACTGTAGGAATTATGCTCATGTTTTTACATACTTGGTAATATTTTCTTGTTCATGTTCCATTTTCTTTGGCAAACATGAGTGGAAAGAAGAAGTGGATTTTGTTTGAGACTGTATTTGTGATAACCTTTTAAATAAACTTGTTTTACATGTCAATCCAGTCCGTCTGTGTGTGGTGTGTGTGTGTGTGTGTGTGTGTGGTGTTGTGTGTCTCAGCATTTACTTTACATACGAACATATACTTCTTGTTTAACGGATGAACTTCTTATGTCATAACGGCCTGTAAGTGGTGGCTAACCCAAACCACATAGCATAGTTAGTTACAGACTGTTCCATAACATTATAACATTGAGGAAGCTGGGCTGTTACTTGTTATAACAAATGTTATTTAATTACACTGTAACAATGGATTCTGTAATGTTAAGTTTTCCTCTTAAAGCGATTGTCCATCTGTCTTGACAGAAGCTGATCCTTACCATTGGATTTTTAGTAGATAGAGTTTGGATCGGCCTGCTGGAATCAAGGGCTGGAGAATTGGACACTGTTTTTTGGAAGATGGGTCGGCAAAGGAAAGAGGGTAAAACCTAACACAACGTATACTTAACTAGAACTCTGCATTGTAATGGCTTAATTAAAAATCCTTATCTGCCCACTACACATGTTTAGGTATGACGAAGAAAAACATTTTTCAGAGTTCCGCAATCGCAGGATAAGGACCTGCGCATACTTGGACCAAAAGGAGACGGAAATGAATGCCTTGAGAATCACCTTCTGTGAGAATATGAACCACTGGCTTTGTGAGAAAAAACCTGTCCTGAATAAAGGTTAACAGTAAACAGGCAGTGTATGTAGGCTTAACGTGTTTACTGTGGAAAATCCTCAGAATTGACCATTTCATTAACAGGATTTAAAATATGACGAATTTGTCGAATGACATTTAAGTAGTGTTGTAGTCAAGACCACCTAACCCGAGACCAAGACAAGGCCGAGACCAGAGTTTACCGAGACCAAGACAAGACCAAGACTTTGAGGGGCCGAGACCAAGACAAGACCAAGACAGTGGAAGGGGCGAGACCAAGTCCAAGACGAGACCAAACAGAAGAATTATAGTTCTATTTGTCTATTTGAAAAAATAAATGTATTTCAACACTGTTGTAAAGCCAACCAGCTGCACTGCAGCATAGCCTACTTACCCTTTTTACATGGTGCTTTCAAAAGCAGCAATGATGCTGTTACAACCAATGTATGAAGAACAACACTTGAAATGTGATTCTCTGATGAAAAAACATACAAACAAAAAAATACGTACTGTAGCCTACATGATTTTTTTGTTGTCATTTTCCCAAAATGATTTCAAGTCTCTCTCTCTCTCTCTCTCCCCCCCCCCCCGCTCCCCCTCTCTCTCTCCCCCCTCTTTCTCTCTCTCGGGAGGGAAATCGCGGCCAAAATCGAGACAGCTTATCTTTATGTGTTTAGCTACAGCTTAAAATTAACTGGAGAAAAGATGCCTCCGCCGCAGTGTAACAAAGTTACATTCGCCGGCGGCTGGGGCGACGTCAAATTTTTACCGTCACCTGGAACGAAAACATAGGCTAGATAAATGTGGGTTGAAAATTGAATGATTGATGATCTTTGACGGCATCTCTGCCGCAGCCGGTGCTTCCTTTCTCCTCTTTTTCTCCTCTCTGACACGTAGGTGGCAGCGTAAACACTTTCAAAATAAAATACCGTATTGTTTACATTTTAATTCGGGAAGTTCTTGCGATTTAAAAAAAACAATCACAGCAGCTCTGGTGTCTCGGCTGGTCTTGCCAAAAATCCCGAGACCACTCGACCGAGACAGACGAGTAAAAATGCAGTCGAGACCGAGACCAAGACCTTGAAAATGCGGTCTTCAGACCGGTCTCGAGACCAAGACCATTCTCGAGTACTACAACGCTACATTTAAGGAATTAAAATTAAAAGTGAGATAATAAGTAAATATACCTCACAAATAATGAATTACAAAACATACAATATAAGCCTACTGCTCATGTTTTTACATACTTGGTAATATTTTCTTGTTCGTGTTCCTGTTGTGGTCACAGCAGTTTGCTGTGTTTTTCCAGGTCTGCCACTCCTTCTGTCTGTCTCACTTCACACCTGGACCTATTCTGCAATCATGCTCACCTGGTCTTCATCTCCAATCAACTCCCCTTCATAAACCCTTGGATTCCCTGCTGTCGGTGCCAGATCGTACTACGCACTACTGTTGGTAATGATACACCCCTGGCTCAAGTATTCGTGTTACCTCGCTCTCGCTCTCTCGTCTCTTGTAGTTCTTGACCACTACTCAACTCTGGTTTCCTCTTCCTACAGTTATCCGGATCCTTCGCTCCATTTCGCCTGCCTCGCTCCTGCCCCGGCAACCTCATCCAATACCTGCCTCCCCGCCTCGTTCAATAAACCCTTTTTCTTCAATTCAACTTTGTCTCCGTCTGCTCTTGGGTTCAGCATCGTTTAACCATAACAGAACGATCTGGCCCATTCCCAATTCTCGCAAGAAACTGCAGCAGTTTCTTGGTTTTTGCAAATTTCTACCGGAGGTTCATCCGTAATCACAGCAGGGTTGCAGCCCCTCTCAATCGTCTCACCTCTCCTGCCCTCCCTTTTGCCTGGACACCTGGGGCAGAGACTGCCTTCTCTGACCTCAAAAGACTTTTCTCGTCGGCCCCCATTCTCATCCAACCTGACCCCTCCAGGAAATTCATTGTGGAGGTCGATGCGTCTGACAGGGGGGGGGGGGGGAGGGCGGTCCTGTCCGCGTGCTTGTCAGCGCTCTGCCTCTGACGGAGAATTCCGCATCACCCCTGCGCGTTCTTCTCTCGCTGGCTTGTACCTGCAGAGCGCAACTATGATGTGGGTAACAGGGAGCTGCTGGCTGTGAAATTGGCGTTGGAGGAATGGCGACATTGGCTTGAGGGGGCAGAACAACCGTTCGGGGTTTGGACCAACCACAAGAACTTGTCCTACATCCAGACAGCGAAGCGCCTTAATTCCCGCCAAGCCTGTTGGTCCCTGTTTTTTGTGCGCTTTAATTTCACCCTCACCTACCGTCCCCCGTAACGTCAAACCTGACGCCCTCTCTCGTCAGTTCAACACTGAGATCGCACCGGCCCTCCCTGACACTATCCGCTCTCCTTCCTGCTTCAAGATCGCTGCCGTCACCTGGGAGATCGAGTCCCTCATCCGGGAGGCCCAAGTCACTGAACCAGATCCGGGTAATGGTCCTCCTAACCGTCTCTTCGTTCCCAGTGCGGTTCGCTCCCAAGTCCTGGTGTGGGGCCACACATCGCGCTTTGCCTGTCATCCTTGTGTGGTCCGCACCCTGTCTCTCCTGAAGAGGAACTTTTGGTGGCCAGCGATGGACGCTGACACCCGGGCATTAGTGCTTGCCTGCACGGTTTGTGCTCGGGCCAAGTCTTCCCATCAAGCTCCTGCTGGTTTGTTACGTCCCCTTCCTGTTCCTGGTCGGCCCTGGTCTCACATCGGCCTTGACTTTGTGACTGGGCTTCCTCCTTCTAAGGGCCACACTGTTATACTAACTGTTGTTGACAGATTTTCGATGGCAGTTCACTTCATTGCCCTTCCCAAGCTCCCAACTGCCACCGAGACTGCCCAGCTGCTCGTGCAGCATGTCGTCCGCCTCCACGGGATTCCCACTGACCTCATCTCTGACCGTGGTCCCCAAATCATCTCCCAGGTTTGGAAGGCCTTCTGCCGAGCGCTTGGAGCCTCTGTCAGCCTGTCTTCAGGATACCAACCACAGACTAATGGGCAGGCTGAGAGAGCTAACCAGGACCTAGGAACCGCACTTCATTGTGTGGCTGCGCGCAACCCCTCTGCGTGGAGCGACCATCTCTCCTGGATCGAGTATGCCCACAATTCCATGGCCTGTGCGGCCACCAGCATGTCCCCATTCGAATGTTCCCTGGGGTACCAGCCACCCTTGTTTCCCGCCCAGGAGGATGACATCTCCGTCCCCTCGGTTCAACACCATCTCCGCCGTTGCTGCAAGATGTGGAAGGACGCGCGCTCTGCTCTGCTGCGCTCCGCTC
>OLKM01007933.1:0-10343 GCA_900291075.1 Melanogrammus aeglefinus | reverse complement strand
TCAGGGTGGACCAGGGCCAACTAAAAACAAACTCCCCTATCTGAATCAAGGGTAACTACTAGGAAACGGGGGTGAGGATGACGAATTAAGTCAGGCTTCCTTTCTAAAAAATACGAGATATGGGGTGGTGGGGTGTGTGTGGGGGTGTGGGAGTACAAACTGAAATTGGAAGTACCCTACTATCTTGAACAGGAACTTCCAACTACACATTAACAGGACATTAAAGTGTGGTTGTTGGACGAGGAGGATGGAAGTGCTGGCTGCCGGTGTCCTCTTGACTCTATTTGTTCTGGCTTGGCATCACCGTCCCCGACGAAACGAGTGGACCATCCCCCCGGAATGCACATTCTATGTACATTAGAAACTTGACAAGAAAACACAAATCCCACACAAAAACAGGAAATACAAACTCGACACGTCGTAACCACCCCCACCACCAAGAATTTAACCCTCCCTATTGTTTTAAATCTCATAGGTTCTGAGAACAAGACGAAATGCGATCTGCTATTTATCTCGTACCTGTTTTGGTTGAATCTGAGGTTGACAGTCTGCAGAGAGAGCCAGCGCATGGCGTGGTTGGAGTTGCGGACTTGTTTGCAAGGAAATGTTAGTGAGTTTGTGGTCGCTTACACAAGAACAGGCTGTGAACTCGACCGTATACATTTCAACATATTGCAAGGCTAGTAGGAGCAAGAGCTGCCTGCTTCATAGTACTGGCTAATTAAGCTGGATGTTATTGAACTTCTAGAGAAGTGCAAACAGGGTGGTTCTATTGCCGGTTCATCCTCTTGTAAGAGTAAGCACCTCGCCGCATGCCCCTGGCGTCAACTTCTAATTTAAAAGGACGTGCAAAGCAGGGGCGCAGCGAGGACAGTGTGCTACATAGTACGCCATTGGCCGTTGCGAGGCAGCTGGACAAGCGGGGGACCACAAAAGTTTCTTCAGAACTTACAAGACCTGTTTAGAGGAGCCACACAAGAGAACTTTCTACAAAAACCCACGATAATAACCACACATACCAAGAAAACGCGCAGCGCTTTCTGGGACTGGAGGCGGGGAAACTCATGTTAGTTTGCACTTTTTCAGCCAACGGACGCACCTGTCCCTGACCAACCTGGTTACAGATTTAGGTAACGGTGGCCTGCCAAAACTACTTTTTGCGAGATTAAGCATTGAGGAGGCTTCACGAAGGACGCCTGAAATGAGGGACAGTGTGTTGATAAGATGATCGAACCAGGTTGGAGGAGTAGGCAACTACATTATATGGGAGATTTCATGCTCACAATTTCCAACACCAGCAACACCGAGATGCATCAACCGTTGGGAAAGTAGCGGGAGCATTACGCAGCCCGAATGGCACATAACGTAGTGTATTTTGTAGGAAAAGTGTCGGTGTGACCAAAAGCCTGATATTTTGGACCGCACGGTGTTGTTAGAGGAACTTTGCCAATATAACCTTTTAACAGGTCCAGCTTTGTCACGTACTGGGCGGGAGCCTCCCGGTCTATACAATTCCTCCATCCTAGGGAGCGGAAAGAGTCAGAGGTTTTGTGACTGATTTACCTTTTCGATAGTTCAATTACAGGAAACGGAGGGGTGCTGTCGGGTTTTCGGTACTAAACAACAGGGTGAGCTCACGCACTTTTCTTGTGGAACACGCTAAACCATGCTCGACCAGATAAATTCACCTCCCTGCTGCATCAGGGCCCTTTTTGTCGGATTTACTCTGTAGCGGCGTGGCTGTTTTATTGGTTTGTTGGCTCCCCCACGTCAACATTACATGGTACAGCACAGAGTTTGACTGGGATGATCGAGAACAGCGCAACAAGTTATCCTCAATCAACCTCGGTAATATCTGCACGGACGGGCTGCAGGCAGGACGATGCACACAAAATTCTCCAAATCACCCAGAACTCTGAATTCTCTCAAACGAGGCGGCCCGGCATCAATCCACTTTCTTCCGGCCAGACCATCATCAGCAAGATTGTACTGAGTAGGAACCATGGACACAGGACATCACAGGCGCAGCAGGAGTCTTGTGGAGACCACTCAGTCGGGAAAAAAATACGCTTTTAGACATGTTTATATGGCACACTACTGGATTTCCTTTTTCCGATGGGGTATGGTACTGGAAGCCATAATCTGTGTCGTCACTTATTTTTTCTGTCCAGCCGTGTATGGACCAGAAAACCGAGACTGTAGAGCCTTGATCCGCTAACGGAAGCAGCACACCAGAACCTTATCACCAGGGGCTAAATACACGGAGTACTGACTTTGCGATCGTAACGACGCTTCATTTTCACTTTGACTCTGTTGCCAAGTTCTCACGAGCTAGACTGACATACAATCGTGGGGAGACGCTTACGAAAAGAACTAACGTTAATCCAGCAGATTATGTCCGTTCTCGGTGACTCTCTGACAGCCACTTTTCTTTAAGGAGCTGAAAGAGACCACGAGCAGAGTAATGGCCAAAACCAGAGTCACAAGAGGACTGAAGACCTAACGATTCCCTGCGGAGTTTCTCGCCACGGCAAACAAACAGCAGAGGGAGACCTTTCATCCCACTCTCGATTAGACTCAAGGCAGTATTTGTGCGCCATCATGGAATTTTCAAGGTCTGATGAAACCTTTCAAGGTGCGCCTTGGGGACTCTGTGGTGGTAAGGACTTGATGTAACATGTTTAATTTTTAGTTTATTAGTCATTACCTGTGCGAGAAGAGTTTGGACATGAAGCTTTGTGCCTTGATCACTCTGAACGGGTTTTAGCAGGCAAACCAAAGTAGAAAAGAACTTAGTCAGGGCCTTTCACAACTGGTTTGGTTCGAGAGAGAGTGCGCAGCGGGATGGCCTCAGGGTACCGCGTTCGCAGCGGCACATCACTGTCAAAATGTATTGGTGTCTTGATTTTCGTTTGGCAACGGACCTACACACATCTATCAACACACGCTCAAACGGCTCCGCCGAGCACCGGGATCGGATGCAGAGGGGCCGGAGGGACAGGTTTGATTTGGCTTTCGACGAGCCCATTGTGGCATGTGGCATGACGGTGCGGCAATACTTCGTATCACGGTCAGGTTTTATCGGGCAAAAAGAAATTGCGCAACACCACACGATTGGTAGGTCTTTTTAATACCAAGGTGGCCACTAATGCAGAGTCCATGTGCAAGACTCAAAATTGTGCACAGAAAGCCTTTTGGGCACAACTACCTGATTAAACAGTGCGTGTCCTCACTGGAGTCGGGACTCCCACCGTTCATCAAACACACGCTCATCCAGAAAATACACGAACTATCCGTCTTCCTCGGGCGCTACTGGCAGAGGACAGACACATGTTAAAGACAGAAGTCCTTTTCCTGAGCGTTAATTAACATTTCACGCGTTACATTTAAACTCAGAGCTGGATCAGCAAGAATATAGCTCAGACTCATTCACACATGTGTGGCTACTCTTGTCACAGCACTCCGTAGCGGAGAGACACTGGAAAGGAGGGCGTTCACCCTCACCTAACGTAGCCATGAATGATTCACACAAATCGAGCAGAGTCACCCAGTTTACGAGCCTGTGCACGCGTAGCGGCGCACACAGGGAAACAATTTTCGGCACTGCAGAAGGACGGAGGTGGGGCAACCAGCAGATGCACACGAAACGTGGATCCGTAATCACTTCAGGCAGAGGAAACACATTTCCTCCGGGCCGATTGTTTCCCCAAATAAATGAAATGCCACCTGATTGAAAACCGCGGGCGAGTACGGCAATTTCACATGCCCTGAAACTAAGGGGTATGCAAATGAGCCATGTGAAGTGGGGCGTTCAATTCACACATTTAATTCCCCACACGAGCAAATCAGAACCACATGAAGTTTTGTTTGAGAGTGTAGGAACACTAGCAAGTTGATGAACGATTGATAGGCGCGGTAATCGCGAAGATAGTTACAGCGACTTTATCAGATTTCTCAGTTAACAGACACAAACCCAGCTGAAACAAACGGCTTGAAGCGAAGGTCATATGTTTATCATGTACCTCTGAGCTAGGTAACGGGCTCAGGACGCTTTTCAGGCGGGGACGCAGTGTTTAATGAAACCCACGCTGCCGGAGGGGCTTAGCAATTTTGTCTTGTTCGTTCGTCCTTTCCGTCTAAGAACCGGACAAAGAGCAATCAAGATGGCTGGCTCATGGCAGTAAAAACACTCACGGCTCTCACCCGCCGTTGGTAATGTGCTTTTGCGAAACACTTTTGGCGACCGGTTTTTTGCGCTCAGGCAAAACACGAGGTGATGGCACAGAAAATTACAACTCTTGTGAGTTTAAAATGAATTCATCAGCTAGCACCGCTGTGCTTTTTGCTACTGGATGTTTCCTTTTGTTCATTCAAATTAACAACGGATTCTTTCTGGCAAACACTTTTTGATTTAGTCTACCAGTATGAGCTCTCTCATTTCCGCCATGTGATTTTAACATTACAGGTGACTCGGCCACACACACTTATATCGAACAACACACTCTTGTCGTCGCACAAACTCCACATAGGTTGGTTTAGCAGCTTTTTCCCTATTTCTAAATTTTTGCCACTGTAGGCTTCGGGGACCAGCTCGTGGCCTGCAAGCACAGTCTTTTTTCAGGATGGTTATAATCAAGGACTATCCTCAATTTGGACAGGAACTTCCTGAGCTTTTCTATTAGTTCTGCACTGGAGGAGAAGGACCCAGAACTCTTTGAGGCAATTAGGGCAGCAGCTTTACGCCTCAAAAGCGCTGAAATAAGAGTCGACTCCTCGGACCTCAACGAACGGAGGGACTGGTGCAATGTGGCTTACTTGATATCAAAAAGTAGGGAGGAGAAACCAGGGAGCCGTGGCAAAAGGAGACACCGGGGTGGAGGCTACAGGGGCTTCTCTTTCGAGCTCAAGAGCTCTTATCCGCAGATGCATTGCCTGCACCTCAAGCTGCTTATTCTTGGTTTCAAATCTCCTTTATTTGGCAGGAGGGCTAGGCGGAGATTCCTCGTGGTCAGGTTACCATACATGACTGGATCTGTGACGGCGCCAAGCTTCCACACAAGGAGCGGAGCTTGCTAGCAGCCTCCGTGCTTTTCAGCTCTGCCCATAAGTGTGAGCAGCAGTACCTCGACCTCGTCACCGCGCACGAGCCTCAGCCGCATCAGCAGCTGGGTTAGTTAAATACCCTGTTCACCCAGCTTTGCACACAGCAAATGCTTAATTTCTGCCTTCCCTGGAACTGTAAGCCCACATGCACGTCATAACAATTGGCCAAAATCAAATAGGTCTGCGTTTTCGACAATTTTCAATTTTTTTTAACGACGGACTGCCCATGAAACTCATCAAGTGTCAAACTCCATAATGTTCCCCACGCACCAAAATTTGACTGGCCAACCCCAGAAAAACAATTAATCACCGAGACGAAACCCGACGAGAGATCACCGGACGAGAGCCTCCACGCATTTCATGTTACGCCCATTTCTAGGGCCGTGCGGGTAGGACGGACACATGAAAAACACCTTTTTCCCCCAACTCCCACCTATGATAGCCCACGTGCGGTTCCCTTAAGTGAATTACACGATCCCGTGTTTTTCCATGTTAAATGATTATAACTAACTCAAGATTATTTAACGAACAATTATCACAGCAACTCTAAGGTAGGCTTCAGGATGGGACCAGGCCAAAGTACAACAACAACAAACGTCGTCCTGATCTGAATCAAAAGACTAACTAAGAAAACAATGGACAATGTAAATCAGCTCCCTTTCAAGTTGAAAAACAGGAGAAAAACATTACAAACTGAAATGGCAGTTCCACCCCTACTATTCGAGACAGGAACCTTCCAAACTTACCATACAGGACATATAAACATGTGTGGCTTGTTGTGGAGAGGAGGATGAATTGCTGGCTGCCACGGTGTCCTCTTGACTCCTTTTATTCTGGCCCTTGGCCAATCACCGTCCCGAGCCGAAACGAGTGGACCAAGTCCCCACCCTGGAATGGCACATTCCTATTTACATAGAAACTGACAGAAACGAAAACAAATTCCACACACACAAACAACAGATATACAAAACTACGACCACAGTCGTAAACCAGTAAGGTCCACCACCTTTGCTTTTCTCCCCCTAAAAGCTATGTTCAGTGTGTTAACAACGTTGATTTACCTTTGAGGCATTTCCTATTTTTAGGCTACTGTGTAAAATGCTTTAGATTACTGTTTGTATTAAGTGCATTGTCAGAGAAAGAAAGAACCAGCGAGTGACGCTCTTATTCCCACTCCTTGCTTGACCGCAATCTAGCATCTAGGATCGATTGCTCTTCCTTGGGTCCCCGGATGTTAACACTGAATTTTCAGACATTGAATTTTGCAGCTGAAATTGCCATGTTTAATTTGGGGACGCTGAAAATATTAACGTTGAATTTTTTAACGTTGAATATTTGATTTTGATTTTTTTACCGATTGAAAAATAAAGCTGAAAATTGATTTATTGGAAATTTTAAGAGTTAAATTTCAGAGGTAAGAAATCCAGATACGTTTATTTCAATGCCAGTGGCGTTAGCGCCACGGAAGATTGAGAAGGCTAGAACTAGCTCCACTTTGATCAGTTTGTCCCAGGACAACAAAACAATCAAAAAACAGCAAGCTAAATTCATTACTTTTAAAAATTTAAAACATCCCTACGTTGCATGTCAGGGCTAATTCCATTCAACCGTTGTGGGAAAACAGGAAATAATTGTCTCTACTTTCACCACGCGTTGTGTTGGCAGTAGACATCCATGTGTCTGATCTTTGTTGGAATATTGACAAATGATCCGGTGAGTGCAGCAACCTCATTGCTCTTGTTGAGAGCGACACGGAGTGGTAGTGGTCTGCAGTCCCTCAACGCGCTTTCCAGGTGTTGACATTCAGAGGCGGCCTAGTAGATGCGGCAGACGGCAACATGTAGAGGCCACTCTGGGTGACTATTACAATGTTTCATTATTGAATTTTGTATTATTCAACGTTTCCAACTCCAAAATCCTCAGCCACTGTGATGAGTAAGAACAAACACATTGCCAATTTACACTCAAGCGACATAGTAGGTCTCTACTTTTTAAAGTTGTTAGTTCTTGTTCCAAACTTTGGAACTTGTTTCTGTTTGTTTTCAGCTCGGCGTTTGTAGCAGAGGTGTCTTCAGTTATGGTTACGACTCGGGAGGATTAATGAGGGTATGATAGTAAAACTATTTATTAGTAAAGAAGCATTGAGTCATGCGCATACAAAATATGCAATCCAGAGAGTCGGTGTGAAGAAGCACTGCTGTGCGTGTCATTTCATTCACCTTACTTCGGTTTTTTTCTCTGGTTAATTAGGAAAAACTAGTTCTAGATCCGTCCCATCATACATTTGAGTTGGGACACCCTCACGGGGGTGATGGTCAATAAAGGATTGGTTTGAAATGGCTTAAATTGGCAATTTCAACTTGATGCGTAGAGTGCCCTAGCTAGGGGGCCTGTGTCCACACAGCGTGTTTGTGACCTGAAAGAGGCGTTTTCGCCAGATGGATTTAGAAAAGCATTATCAATGAAGTATATTAACTCAGGCCTAGCCCCTATTAGTCTTGTTTAATGATCTTATTTATGTATATGGCATGGCCTTTTGGGTCGTGGGTGGGTTCTGTCCCAGCTACCAATAGATCCACTCAGCCCTCGGCCTGGGTTGAGTGGCTCGAGTTTGTTTGTGTGTGTTGCCATGGTAGGCTTGTTTCTGGCTCGCCATTACAGGCGCAGTATGTGAGCTAGCGCTGCTGGTATGGTTTGTGATGGGCCTTTTTTCCCGATGGATAGCAAGAGACATGCTGTTTTACGTTAGAGAGAAAAATATTTAAACAATAGTTGAATTGCTTTCTTTACTGTTCTTGAATTGTTTCGAAATGTCATGATCCCAGAGACTCACCGGGCGGCTGCGGCAGGAAACTCTTGCATTCTGGAAACAAACATGGAAGGGCATGAATAACATCTTAAGTGGATTACTTGTAAAGCTGATTGGGAGCAACAACAGAATGAACAAAAGCCCATGTTAAACAGAGGCCCTGGGATGAACGGAACATCACCCAACGGCGCGACTTTTTTTAAACTAAAGGGATTCAGCCAGCTTGTGACAAGCTGGCTGAATCCCTTTATTTTTAGTCATGAGTGAGTATATGAAATTCGTAAACGATCTAGCCTAAACATCCTGCATAGACAGAAGAAAAATGTCAAACACTTTTTAGTATAGGCCTACTGGTGTTCATTTTTTTAAATTATTTTTTTTGTTTGCTCAACGATCTTGTGTGCACTTACGTGGATTTCTTTTGCAAGCAAAACAAGCAAATCCCCCCCCAACCAACAGGACTAGTACGATTAAAAGTGGAAGGTAGAAGAGTAGTGAAGTATGATCTTGGGAAAAAAACACATTGGCACCAGAATGTACGCAAGTTAGTGAAAAATATATATATCGTTACGAATACTATTTGTTGTTTGGGAATGCACCAGACACCAGAAACATTCCATGATATGTTGCTGACTGGATAGACGGCGATGGCAGTACATGTAAGCGAGGCCTTGGAGACGTCACCAGCGCTCTCAGGGGTGTGGGGCTCCAGTGTGACTGCATCGGGGGTTGCTAGAGAAGAGGGAAAACAAGAGAAGGTCATTACAGAAGATACCAGGCGATAACTCGCGCAAACACGCGGGCAAATCTTCCCTTCACTTTTGGTGTGTAAAGGCTCAGTAAGTCATTCAGGGGCTAAAGCGCTACCTCCGGGGGTCAGAAAAATGAAATAAATCAGAGTCAGAAATGTACCATTGTTCTATCAATGCTGGTGTGAGGTACTCAACCTGCACGCAAAGGATATCCTTATCCCTTATTTCTTCATGTTTGACTTGCATGAAAAGGATTTTACAGCAGTTCTGTGTAATATGTTTAATAAAAGCATAAAAATAAAAGACAATTGATGTATACAGCCTTAATGCCTGTAGAAAACTATCGAAACTAATTTAAATTGGCAGCCTGATATGTGTTCGCCCTCTGCCTAGTTCCAGAGGTCAAATCTGAAATGAATCCAGGTCTGAAAATAACCTTCAGGGTTTATAGAAACACTGGAGAAAGTTATATGCTTTACATAAAATAAAAAATACCTACCATTTAAGGGTTGATCTGCCCACATTTATGCATTTCAAAACAAACTAGTTGGAGTGGTTGAGTATGATATATTTTTGTTCCCAATGTTTTTGTTGGGAGTGGGAATGAGTGAACGGCGGCCTACCAGTAATGCTGAGAGTTATTGTAGTGTCTTCAGTAATTCCACCGGGGGCCCCATGGCTTATGATGCATTTGTATGTCCCTTGGTCTGAGACGGTTAGATTCCGAAAGGTTACCGTTTTATCCTCATGGTTCAAGTAGGTGTCAGGTCGACTGGGCTCATCGGGCTTCTTCGTCTTATGATATCCAATAATAACCTTTTTAAAGTCTTTGCCTCCTTGTAAGTAAAGAGATTGTACGTGCTCCCTAGTTGAGTTGCAGTGAAATACGACCGTCCCTCCGACCTCTCCATAAAGAGGAAGGCCGGTACAACCTGAAAGAGAAAGGTTGCAACTTATTTAGAGAGAACATCAAGTCTGAAACTAATGATGTTATGGTCTCGTTTTACTTCGGTATCTGTCTTGTTTCTCCCCATGTCAGGTTTACCTCCTGTGTGATTACTGCTCCCTCCCCTAATGTGTTTCAGCTGTTACTCGTTGCGTGCACTGTGTTTGGTATTTAAGCCTCTGTTTTTCCCTCTTGCTTGCTCTGGTGTTTCGTGATCATTTTTAGTTTGTGGTGAGTTGTGTCCTGTGTGTTTCCTGCGTCACCCGTGTTTCTTGCCGTTTGAGTTAATAAATTATCGTTTTATTGAACTGTCTGCTATTGGGTCCTACCTGCCTGCCTGCCACCCGCTAACCCTGACAGACATGGGGAGAAACAAGACAGAGATACCAAAGTAAAACAGGAAACACAGGTAAACGCACCAGAACAAGATCTCCACCTGCGTTCAGAGAGGAACGAATACGGTGGGAGCGTATTTGGGTTCACTCACTTTTTATAAGGCCGCGGCTAAACCAGACGCGGAAATTTTGACGCGGTATGAACGCAGCAGAATTCGAAACCGTTGAAAGCAATGAGAGTGGCTACACCAGACGCTGAAACTGAACGTACCGCGCCGACATTTCCGCGTGGAAAATTAAGACATAGACTGGTTTCTATTTTTATTATTTTCCGCGAGGTTTGCGTGGGCCTTTTAACATAAAGTATGGTAATAAATCAATGAAATGTAATGAAAATC